>VDFB02013269.1:0-17393 GCA_007258455.2 Sequoia sempervirens | reverse complement strand
TATTGATATCAAATGACAACTCATCTAATAACACTTAGATCTCCTTCTGACCTTAAAGAGGCACCCCTTTTCCATGAATCAACCTCATTTCCAACATCCTCTCATTTGACATCCATAAGATTCCATTGTGAAATCAATGACAATCATATTACCAACAAATTAATATAAATATAGCTAGATTCAGTCACCCTTATTAGATTAAATCTCTATTAACATTTCCCAACTATACTTAAGGGTATGAAGTTCTAATTTAAGTGTAGATTAGAATTCAATGATAAGAAACAACTCAATAGCAGTAAAGACTCTAAGACTCTTCATCTTTCCTTATTTACTTGCTATCTTTTTTTCTTTAAGTTAAGCAGTACTATAGGGATCCAATCTGCACCTGCTATTTTTACTAAAACGTCTAAGGCTCCTTTAGTGACTTTAGTCATAATACTTGATAAGAGGAGCCTCAAGTGAATACTATAGGAGGCATTCACAATAAACATGAGTCAAATGATAAGAAAGGACTGCCACTACAAGTGGGCCTTACCAACACATTATAGCATGAAAAACTATAGTATGATCTATCAATGTAGATTTAGTCATTTACTTTAACATAAGCATTCACATAATAATTTAACTAATCTATTCTTAGAATCAAATGACTAAAAGTGTTGTGGCACTCAATCACAACTAGATCCTATATCATTTGATTGGTGCATTCTTAATCTACACAATAGAGTAGCATAAGTTTAGAATAAAAGGGGCCATAACTCTAATATAAAGGGAGAGGCCTTACAAAAATTTGAATCACATAGAATGTTGTACATACTATAGTGAATAGGATTAATTTTTTGGTGAGGACCATTAAAGTTTCCCTTTTGAAGATGAAACCAAATATTATTTCGAACCTCAAAGGGATGAGGTGTGTGATTTATGTTGAATGTTTCTTTACATTTTATAGTTGGAGTGAGATAATATATGGTCAACACTCTAATTTATTGTATAAATTATATTCTTTATTTGATTCTTGTTCCTATGTGTATGAATCCAATTTTGGTGATGTACAAAAAGTATATGTCAAGGGTTGTTAGAGGCTAAAATCTAAGACATATCTAGAAGTGTGATTTATAGTTAATAAAATCTATGTTTTAGGAATGTTGGATGTAAAGTAGATTGTCTAGTGGATATGTGCATGTAGTTTTACATGTGTAATAGGTGAAAAAGTGTGCAATTTAATACCATTGCCTAACCATCTATCTACAAATGCTTAATCTATCCCATACAAATTATCAAAATGCCCTAAAAAATCTTGAATCACTATTAGATATAATGGATGAAGGTAGATTGAAATATACCTAAATATGATTCAAGAAAAGGCATGTGAATACTTACATCATGATGCTTTTCTTGCAAGCAATCATGGTGGCCATATTTAAAAACTTGTCCACTACAATAAATACTAAGTCATTATAGTGCTTCATTATAGGGGATCTTCTCATGAAATCCATACTAATAAATTTGCATGGCTTTTATGGAACCACAAGATGTGGGTAATTCATGAGATTCTTGGTCATGGGCTTATGTAACAAGGAGTGCATGACTTGATGTGGTTCTCAATATTTTCATGCATATGTTATGGCTATAAGTTTTTTTATAGTAATATAATATTTAGAAAGGAATTTTCTCTGTAGAATTATATAAAGTTCTATTGTAGGCATTCTAGATGTAAATCAAGTTATCATCCCAAGTTATTAGGTTTAGGTATTTTTAGATGTGCAATAGATGCAAAATTGTGTGATTTATTACCTTTGTCTAGGGATGGAAGGATATAGACCAATATAGTTGTGTACCCAACCTATCCTATAAATATTACCAAAATTCCCTAAAAAGCATTGAATTGTATTCATACACTATGGGTGAGGTAGTCTAAAATGTGCCCAAACATGATTGAGGAAAATAAATATTATTTCCTAGTGCTATAATATTTTTCTTACAAGAAATCACAGCGATCATATTAAAAAATCTATACACTACAATTAGTACTAATTTTTTATTCATGGGCTTGGTGATGTAACACCTTGGAATGCATGACTTGATGTGGTGCTCAATGTTTACATGCATATGTGGCTAGTATAAGTGTTTTTATTTATAGTACTACCATATCTAGAAATGACTTTTCTATGTAGAATTATACAAATTTTTGTTGTAGGCATGCTAGATGTAAATAAACTTTCTGTCCCAAGCTCTTAGGTACATGCAGTTTTAGATGTGCAATAGAGGAAAAATTGTGTGATATATTACCTTTGTTTAGGGATGAAAGGTTATGGACCAATATAGTTCTATACCAAGCCTATCCCACACCAAACCTATCCCACAAAGACTACCAAAATACCCTAAAGATATTGAATTGCAATCAAACACAATGGATGAAAGTAGTCTAAAATGTACCCAAACATGATTGAGGAAAATAAACATAATATCCTAGTACTATGATACTTTTCTTATAAGAAATCATAATGACCATATTAAAAAATATATCTTCCACAATGAATACCAAGTCATGCTAGTAGAGTGCTTCATTGTATGAAGTTTATTTGTGAAACCTATGTTTAGAGATTCCCAAGACCTTTGTGGAACATAATAGGTGTGTAAATAATGAGATTCATTTTTTTGGGCTTCATGATGTAACAAGGAATGATAAGAATTGATGTGATGGTCAATGTTTGTATGTATACAAGGCCAATAAAATTTTTGTTATAGTACTACTGGAGTCTTAGTAACAAAGTTAGATTTAGCAATGCTAAAGTTTGCAATTGTTTTGGTGTAGTGCACCTCATAGATGTCATTGTCAAGGTGTTCCATCTAGAAAACATAAATGTTTGTCCTTAAAGAGAAGCATCTCACTTAGATTAAATTTTCCAACATGCTTACCTTGCATGAGCTTGGCATTGGTCTATAGAAATTTATAATATATGGAGTAAATGCTTTCTTAATTAGTGAAGTTATGACCATGAGAATCTAGCACTGCGATGAGCATATTAATCCTTGGTCTATTAAGACATTTTAATACCTATTATTCCTCTCTTCTTATTCTTAATCACCAAATAACAATGCTACATGAATTACATTTGCTTCAAATTTTACACATTTTTTAGCTTGCTTTATGTGTAGAAACTAAAGTGGCTTATAATCATAACGAGTTATTGTCTCCTTACCCTGAATGTAGTGTCATTGCTACTTGATGGTTTAAACAATGATAGAATACATTTTTTTCTTAAATATGGAGCATGTTGGGAATTTGGTCCTACTATGAATAATAACTAATTTTCAAAAACCATTGTCAGAGGAAGACAAAGCAAAGAAGGGTAAGTCTACTGAGAAAAGGAATAGGGTTCAATTGTCTTGGATGAATAGGTCTACTACAGGTGGAGACCACTCTAGTGAGAAGAAAAATTCAACTATTGAGAAAGGTAAAAAGATTAATCTCGGTGTTAATAAGGAGAGTTAATCTCAGAGGTAAGGGGAAAATTGAAGAGATCGGTAAAATCCCAACTGGTAATAATGGTAAAAGCCTTATTTTTAACCTAATAATGCAAGATGGGATCAAGATATCTATCCCCAAGATCTTTAGAGGATTTACCCCAACTTAATATGAATAGAGAGGACATTTATAATGTCCTTGGACTTGCTAGGGATGATGTGGTTGGTCAATTCAAGCTAACCAAATGGTTCTTTCTAGAACTCAATTAAAATAATTTCAAGCTATGCTCTATGCAAAACAAGATTTTCTCCAATAGGGGAACTAAGAGTACTCTTAGGGACAATGAAGAGGATAATAATATCCATTATGTGTTGGAAGCTTTAACTAATGATGTTTTAAATTGAGAGTGAATTTGAGAACTGCGTCAAGGGGCTAGAGTAGAAAATGCAACATGTTAACCAAAATTTGGAGAAAATCATCAAGGTTAGTCAATGCACTATCCATAATAGTGTTGAAGGCATCTAAATCTTGACTAAAAAGATGAATGAGATCAAATAAGAGATTTTTTTTTCTATTAATGTTGGGAAGAAGATTAATGGTGACAATATGGTTAAGGTAAACATATTAGCTTGGCTCAACAAGGGTCGAGTGCTAGAACCCATGGAAAGAAGAAGTCTTTTAAATATGAAAAGAAAGAATTATCGAATTTGGTCAATCTTCACAAAATTTTTTATCAATAGGATCTAGAAGCAACCAATAGGCTCAAGAAGTTATAGTAGTTTCTTTGCTATTGTTGTCTCTTTATTATTGTGTTCTTCTTGCTTGTTTGCTAGCGGTTGACTATTGGTTATCTTTGTTTATCTGTTAAGTAAAATTTTTTAATAGGGTTTTGGGTCCCTTCAAAACCTATTGGTAGGTTTCCATTTTTTATTTTATTATCTTTTTAGAAAATTCAATCGGTCTTCAACAACTTTTACTATTACATTCAACCATCTTGGAACACTGAACACTATCAAGGCTTTTAGACTCAAAAACTCATCAAAAAGACTTATCTTTTAGAGAAAGCCTCTCGAAGACCCTCTCATCACCAATATAGCATCTACTTAGACCCCCAACACAATCCCCAAACCAAGCATATGAGGTTTCTTTGCTACTTCTTGGAGAACCTTCACACTGCCCTGCAAAAAGGCTACAAGATTAGGCCTGTTTTACAAACAAAGTGTCCTTCAATCTTCTCCTATTCTCATAATCTATTGGAAAGTAATTAATCATGTTTGAAAACACTTAATTTCATAGGTTTTAGTCAATTTATTATCCTCTTAGCCATCGTTCCTTGAAACCCTCAATTTACTTCCAAATACTTAAGGTGTTTAGGTTTTCAACCTTCTAAGGCCTTCCAAGACAAACCAAGGCATCAAATTACTTGCCTAAGATATGTATATGAATTTCACACTATTTCCAAGTCAGGTCCATCAAAAAATAATCCAAAACACATTATTTTCCTAATTATTCTTATATGAACAAGACTTTATTTCTCACTATGGTGGCATTCTACAATCAACAATCTTCCTTATTTCCACTCGAAAACACAAAGAAGCATATATGAATCTAAATACATGCCTCCCCACCAAGCAATAGGTCCAAAATAGTAAGTGGGGAAGGTTTAGATCATTTTGAAACTACAACCGGTGCTTCACTATCCTATATAGGCAGATCACAAAGTCTCACTAATGTGCTCTCCTAGTTTGTGAATAAGGCCTAAAAATAGGTTCATAAGCATGCTATTTTTGTGTCCTTCAAGACTCACAAGGGTTTCAAATATCAACCTAATTGTACAGCCTATACAATGAAGAAATAACACAAACATATAGTGAAAATGGAAGGAAATCAACAAATTAACAAAGAATTACTACCTTAATTCAATATATGTTCACCACTTTTGGTATAACAACCTTCCCTTGTGTATTTAAAAGGCCTTTTAATACATTTTGAATCCTAGACAACCTTTCCCAATGCCTACAACCACCATGTAACCACCTTAACCCACTTTTGGCTTAAAAATACTATTATAGACAAATAAGTGGTAAATGAGCGTGCTATTAGCAAGATTGTTGTTTTAAGACACCAAGAACTATTTGGACACCTTTATGTTACCTTTAATATGATTTATAAACTCCTTCCTTGCACCCATATTTACAAATTCAAGAACTTTCCTTCAAGAGGCTACAAAGACTCTTAGATGCAAGATTACACATTTTCAACCCAAATGACTCAAGAAGCTTGTAATTACATTGAGATTGGTCTTTTTAGACCTTATTAAGCCTAAATAAGCACAAAAAATTATTAATTGAATCTTAAACACCTATCATTAACTTTGCATGACCTTCAAGCATAGAGATGTGGAATTAAGTGGTTAGGTGCTCCTGCACCATGGCTCAACAAGGGTCGAGTGCTAGAACCCATGGAAAGAAGAAGTCTGTTAAATATGAAAAGAAAGAATTATCGAATTTGGTCAATATTCACAAATTTTTTTTATCAACAGGATCTAGAAGCCACCAATAGGCTCAAGAAGTTATAGTAGTTTCTTTGCTATTGTTGTCTCTTTTTTGTTGTGTTCTTCCTGCTTGTTTGCTATCAATGGGCTATTGGTTATGATTGTTTATTTTTTAAGTAACATTTTGTAATAGGGTTTTGGGTCCCTTTAAAACCTATTGGTAGGTTTCTGTTTTTATTTTCTTGTCTTTTTAGAAATTTTTTTTATAGGGATTTGGGTCCCTTCAAAACCCATTTTACCCTTAATCAAAAACCTTGAGACTATGTGATCCAAATGATATTTATATCATTGTTACAATTCAATTATCAACTATTATGGATGTACATATGAAATCATCCATAAATCCACATACACATGATACTCTTGAATTTACATGGGAAGCTCTTTTAGAAAATTACCACAAACAAAAGAGAGTTAACTATATTAAGTTGTGAATACAAAATCCAAATACACTTGTCTCCTTAAACCTTCCTTAATCTATAGAATTTAGTATACAACATTAAAATATTATTCAAAAAATCATCACACCATCTAGCATAACCTCTACATCAACCTATTTCATCTACACCATAAACTAGATGTAACCTTGAGTTGTTAATTTGGAATCCCAACCAACTTAACCCTCTAATTGATATCAACTATCACATTTCACTCAAACAAGACTCTTACTAATTGAATATTGAAACTAATTAGTTTAGATAACACCATAATGACAACCAATTATTTTTTACCAATTATACCTAATAGTGAATATTTTATTTTGTAATACCACTAAGACCAAACCATTGATAATGGTAAAAGAGACATCACTTTTGATAATTTGTAATAATCTAAATATCTCCTAGAACATTTATCTATCCTTATCTATCACCACACACACTAAAATAATGTTTCATGTGCACTTTTATTGCTACACACACTCTAACAACATAATTTATTCAAGATGCAATAGTCATTCTTAACTGAACCTCATGTGTTTATTACTATAGTGACACCAACCAATATGACACTTGCAAGTAGAACCACATAGTATAACCCCCACCATATTATATAATACATAATTAACACTTTTTATGGTTATTCTATGATCAAAATCAATAGCAAGAACTTGCACATAATCCCAAACCTTCTCTAACTCAAGAACTCTTTGTAGGTGAATAACAAACCAAAGTTCTAACAAAGTATTTCTATGTGTTATGTTACTAAATATCTCTAAATGGTAGGAAACCAAATTCCCATGTCTAGTGAGTACTATATTGAGTAGATATTAAAATGTAAATTATTTTGAATTTTGAAGGCGTGTAAATTATTTTTTTCTTTTTTTGATAAAAGGCCAAGGCCTAACTATTTATATATTGTTGCGGCAATTAAAATGTCTTGCAATCTTTGTCCCAGGGTCACATCATAATTTTAGTTAAGTTTACTGTGTATCCAAGAGGTTGTTGAGATTTTCCACCTTGTGGAATTTATACAAGGCCACTTCACATCACTTCCACCTTTTGTGGACATACATCATGATTATCTCCAATCTTTTGTGGGATCCACCTGTGGTATTTATTATCACTTCCACCCCGAAGTGGAGGATAATTTTTCATTGTTCATGTCACAAGATTACGGCCTCTACTGCATAACTATGCCCCATGCCCTCGTTCTCATTATATAACCAATGGGTCTCCTCATGTACATTTGTACCCATTTATCATCTCATATTATTAACATTGAACATGCTATTCTGCCATATTATCTCCCTGTGCTTTCTATTAGGCCTCTAGATCTTGGGGGCCACCTTCAGCCAATTCTGGCATGGTAATAGGTTTTGGCGCCTGTTGGTCTTTGAGAGATTTTTGCACGGTTCCATTTTTAGCCCTTGTGCTTAAATGCATTCTAGAGCTATTGCATTAGATCCGAGTCGCTTAACAGTCCGGAGTCCCAGATAGTCGACGCCTTTTGTTTCATCTCAGTTAGACATTAGAGGCCAAATTTGCAAAGGGTTGAAGATTGGAGGTGGTTGCCAGATCTAGGAGGTAGCTGCCACTTCAGAGCATTTTCAGCCAAAAAGGACACTGCCATTGCGTTCAGAAGGGTCAAGAACCTATAAATCGACTGCCAATCTATTCAAATTGAAGCAAATTGTCCGTCGAGACATGTCAGATCGAAAGCATACGGGCTCAAATGCATTATGATGCCCGTACGACGATGAAGAAAAATTGTATTTTCTTCAGGAATTATTTTTGAAAAAAATTGAGATATGGAGAAAATTTCTGGTTTCAGAGTTTACCTTCAATTTGCAAAAGCCAGTGCACTAAAAATAATCTGTAGTATGGGCCTCATGACCGTATAGTCCATAGGTCTGCATTCGCGGTACTGCTGGCCATAATATTTTTTGCCACGTGGCTTGCCTTTCATCGTTGTCAATGACCTTAACAGCGGTTCTCCCATTCGGCTGGCGTATTCAAATAAAATCCTAACAGAACTCCTAACTGCATGACATAATATTTTATACTACTGTGAATATTTTGATTTCATTTTTAAGATTCCGCTAATCCTCAAAATGGACGATGACGTTTCATTTGAGTTGGCCAAATTAAGCCCCTGGCTTTATAGAAGAATGCCCCGAGTATATTTTTTCGACGCTGTAGGACACTTAATGCCATGATTTTCTGATGTCAGGCATCACATGAAGACATTTTGAAAATTTGCACTCTCCGCTGAGCTTCCAGTTTTGCGCTCATTTCGTGGCTCATATCTTGGTCAGCTTTGAGTCCTTTTTGGTGCAATTTTTTTTGATCTGGGCTAATTTTTTGTGTACATCACAGTGGTGAAGTTATTTTCTAATTTTGCTGCATGTATTTTCTAGAAAATTGGATTTGTCTCAGGTCTTGCTCGATTGTCACCGTTTTTAAAACTTTCGGGGCTCCGTTCAGGCTCATACAAACTCCTTTTCATGTGCCATTTTTTTTGAAAGTGCATGATTTTTTCTAAACTTCATAGTGATCCTATCAGTTTGTAGTGATTATGATCAGAAATTGTACTTTCAACACTTGGTCATTTTTGGCCTATTTTGGCATTTGTAAAGATAAGATCTCAGTTTGGTCTTTTGTATCAGTCATTTGAGTCTACTGTAGCCTACTTAAGGTTGTTGTAAAATATTGAAAATCAGAATCCCACTTTGCTTGGCTTGCAAGTGGCCATTGTACACGCACTAATTATAAAGTGCCAAATCATCTTTTTTGGGGGGGGTTCTTTGATTGAGTGAATTTGGGGGGGTGTCTTGAGTGATTGTTCCTCTCTCTCTATCTTGTTCTCTTTCATTTTGCTACTATGGGTTCTCCTAAGTTTCCCTTGTTAACTCCACATAATTATGCTTCTTGGAAAATTGATGCATGGAGTAAGTTAATGGAAAAAAGATTAACTCATTATATTGATGGAACTATTGTTGCACCATCTGATCCTCAAGCTAATCCTATTGCTCATTTGGATTGGCTCACTAAAAATACTATGGCTCTTGGAACATTAAGGAAATATGTATCAAAAGATCTAATCTTTCAAATTGATAAGTGTACAACAATTAAAGAAGCTTGGGACAAGTTTGGTCAATTGTATGGCCAAGTTGATGAGATTAGAGGTTATCAGCTTGACAATGATCTCACAATGTTAGACCCAAGAATTTTGATACAATCCAAGAATATATCACTAAGGAAAATGAGCTAAGAGCACAACTTACGGATTGTGGCATTGATAAAAAGGATGCACAGTTGGTCTACAATTTGTTGGGAAAACTTCCATCAAAATATGCAGCATTTGTTTCTAGCTTCCAAACCCATCGCTTGACAGTTGGTAGTTCTTTCACTATGCCATCATTTGATGCTTTTACAGAAATGTTGATGTTAGAGCAAGCAAAGTTGATAAGCATGGGGATTCTCAAGCCCCCAAGTCCAAGGCTTTGTGGCTAATCAAGGAATCAAGGACTCCAAGGAAAGGGTTCCAAGAAGCAAAGCAAATTCGCCAGCTTTCAGTGAGAGAACCAACAATCTACTCCTCCACAACAAAGATCAACTTCATCTTCTTCAAAGAAGTACAATAATTCAAGTAAGAGGGAGCAACCAACATGTGCATATTGCAAAAAGTTTGGTCATGAGGAGCATCGTTGTCATGTTAAGCAAATTGATGAGTTGAAACATATCCTTAAGAAGAATAATATCAACTTGCCAGCTGCATATCAAGAGAAGGACTCATCTCCTTGCACTTCTTCTAAGGGAAAAGGAACAACTCTCATGGTAATGAATATTAAGCTCTTCTCCTCTTCTACATCATCTCAACATGAGAAACATGAGGGGTGCTACTTTGGCAATGGTGTATTCCAATTCAGATAGGTGGATCCTTGATTTAGGAGCTTCACATCATATGACTTTGTCCAAGGATATGTACTCTTCATTTGATTCTTGTTCATCACCACCCATTTTGATGGCCAACAACACTTCTTTGGCAGTTTGTGGGAAGGGTTCTATTGATGTTGAAGGTGGAGCCTTAACTCGTTCATGTGCCTAATTTTTCACAAACATCATTTCCATCTATCGACACACATAAAGGGTATAGGAAAAAGAGTGAGCGACCCGGGGGATCCCCGCTCATTGTTCTGGATTTGCATAGCGTAGCCTCTGCTGCCAGTTGGATCACTGCCTCGCCCTACACCTCTCATATTTTTCTCCCTTACTGATGATCTGGGCTCACCCTAGTGTGACACACTTGAGGAGATTGAGTATGGTTACTTGAATCTTGGAGTGCTTTCTACTCCTGAGGTTCTTGAACCTATTGTTGATACTCCATCTTCTACATTGACTGATGTACCTGATGATACTTGTGTTCTGACAGTTTCAGTGCCTTGTGATTCAATGCAACAATGTATACCTTGTCTTCCAACAGCAGCTTCATGGGATGACTACTTGTCAAACATTGGCAACTTGTTTGTGGAGTCCTACATTGCAGATTTGGGAGACACATTTGATTACTTACATCTTCTCTTTGATGAAGGTGATTCTTCTTCAGTTGTTGCGAGGGAACACTCTGACCCTCCTCTACATGATCAGTCTTTCGAGGTTGATGCACTTGGCATGCATCTTTTACAAAGTAGCTTGAGGAGGGGCCACTTTTCTTTGAGGAGAAAAATTTCTTGAGTGCCCCTACCTTCATCCTTGGATCTTGTTTGTCTTTTGAAAGGCATGAGAGTGTTGTTGCAAAGGGTTCTCGCTGGGCCCAGAAGTGAATACATCATTGCGCTCACATGGTTTTAAAGGTATCTTTTCAACATCAAATAGGGACATTGGAGCAGATTTAGACTTCCACATTTTGAGGGTTCTTCCTTCTTCACTTGTGATTGGGGAGATCATTCATATAATCTTGGTATTGTTTCTTCCTTAAGGGGAGGAACATTATTCGACAGTTTTGGAGCAGTTTCTTCATTCCTTCTCGAGCATCTTCCATGGGTGATCATTGTACATTGAAGGGGGGCTACCTTGTCTCTCTTCTTCTCTTGTATGGGGGGGACTTTTTCCTCACATGGGGTTTTATCCTTCTCATGCTATGTTAATAGGCCTTTGTATTTCATCTCTCTTTTCGGGGGTAGTTTTTTCCCACTGGGTTTTTCTATCTTTCCCTGCTTTATGAGAGATTGCATTGCATTTGTACATGGGTACCTAACATGGCTTAGTAGTCGGGACCCATCTTGCATTGTTTTGCATTTGTGTACATTCTCCCTAAGTTGCACTTAAGGGGGGGTGTTGGTGTAATTAAATGTCTTGTACCTTGTCCTAGGTCATGATTACACCTTAGTTAAGTTTACTTAGGGACCACATAGGAGGTTGTTGGAGATTTTCCACTTTTGGTGGACTTGACATGTCATTACCATATCACCTCCACCTTTTGTGGACACATCATGTGATTATCTCTCCACCTTTTGTGGGTGATCCACCTTTTGTGGTGATTATCACATTATCACTTCTCCACTTTAGGTGGAGTGATAAATTTTCATTGTTGTCTCATGTCATAAGATTACGACACTTATCATAATCTTATGCCCTCCTATGTTCTCACCTTGGATATATAACCAATGGGTCTCCTATGTAAATTTGTACCATTCTATCATCTCATATTATTGACATTGAATACAGTTTATTCTTGTCATATTATTTTCTCTCTCTTTTGTGCTTTCTATTAGGCCTCTAGATCCTGGGTGGCTACCTTCATAGCCAATTCTTATAAATATATGTAAAAGAATTAATTACAACCATAATCAAATTTATAGTATTGATTATTTGAAAATATCCATATAGATAAAAATTGTGCCTAACACATCCACCTTTCTTTTTCTATCACAACCATAGCTATATGTTTGGCATATACACATTTTTCATGCTATCAAAATATTGCAACATATTTATAGAACTTATACAATAGAAATACTAAAAAATGGAAAAGTCATATAAAATGACTTTATATTCTTTCTTCCATGTAAGCAGTTGCTTCTTCATACCCTTTGTGAATTTCATTTAAATCAATGTCAATTTCACCCTCGCCCTATTGAAGATTATCCTTCTCCCCTTGAACTTCCATAGGGCCATGTTAATTCAGAGGTATGAAGCTCGACAAAACAAAATGTCCATGTCTTTTGTGATGATTCAGTAAGAAAGAAAGAGAATAGAATTTATCCTTAAAACTATCAACCATTTGATACCCCAGTTCAGTTGAAACCAAATTTAACACTCTGCACATGGCCCATGGATCATCTCTTTTCAATCTATTCCTCACTACCTCAAATGCTACCTTGTAACATTTCTTGGTTTTGAGAAATTTCTTTGGAAATAGATCTCCAACAAACCCTCTACCTTTATCCAGGTTGTTTGATTGCACACATTAGAACAACTTTTCCTCTCCCAATACATTTGGCTGAACATGCATGCTACATAAGGTTACTTCTTGATCTCCTTGAAAGTGTGTTGTTATATATAGGTGTCTAATTTTTTTTTTCTTTAGTATATATCATTTGGTTGAGTGAAAAAGTGATGTATGAAATTCCAAGGATAGTCTTGTGGTAGAATTTTGTGAGTCTAAGAAATTTGTTTAATTTAGTGATGTTACATGAAGTTGGTTGAACTCTTAAATAAAACTGATTTTATATAGATTTTTATGTATGCTTATGGGATCAATGATATAGCCTATATATTGGATATGTGTTGTATTGGAGGCACAATTTTATTTAATTTGGATTGTAACATGTGGTAGTGAATAGTGTGTAGGATGTGCAAGACATTCTCTACAAGCTCCTCTTGGGCTTGCTAAAAATTAGGATGTCATCCAAGTGGATTTTATTCATCAAGTGCATGAATGTCATTATTATATTAGTTATGTCACAATGCATATCAATCCATTCATATAGTACCTCACTTTTGAATGTTGATTTTAAAACATCTTCTAGATGAATAAGTACATAATGATATTTGAAATTGAGATCAATCTTCATGAAGGATTGTAAACCACATATATTTCCTAAAAGACAATTGATTCAAGGAAGAGGATATTGGTTCTTCATTATTATCTTATTAAGCATGCGTTAATCAATATGGAAGGACCATGTGCCATCTTTCCTTGGTGAAATGACTATAAAACTACCCTGGATGTGGATTAGCTAGGGTTTATCTTGCCTTGATTAATTAGCTCCTAGATTTGTTATTGAACTTCATCATCATCCCAAATAGATCTATGATATAGAGGACTATTAGGAAAAGGGAATTTGGGAATCAAATAAATATTATTTTAAATTTTGTAGTATGTTAAAAGATATTTTTACTATTCAAATACATCCATGTATCATTATAGTACCATGTAAAATTACTACTACTATGATGATGCATGTGCACTCCTATGAGCTTGATCTCCCATAGAAATGTCTTAAGGTGAATCATGATAAGTGTTAGGAATAGGATCACATATTAATATACCATAAAATGAAAGAAAAATTAAAATATAAAACATATAGACACAAATATACATGGTTCACCTAATATGGGCTACACCCATGGATAAACAAATAGTCCTTTATTTTATCTAGCAAAATGAAGGGATACAACCTACAACACATCTATTGCAATTTTCCTCTTCGCACTCTCATAATATCCGCTCACAATACATAGTCATAATATAGTTCCCTCATGTAAAGAGGTTTTCCTTCTAGGGAAAAAAATTCAAACATAAGATTTATGATCTGATCTATAACCTAATAGTGAATGGTCTAGATTTACTATGAAATTATAAAATTTTACAATTTAAATATGTATCTAAAATTTGGCTTTGGAGGCATTGCACCCCAACCCCCCATTAAGAGGATATATAAATCCCCCCTTCATTCCCCCTAGAATGAAATGGGATCCAAAAATGACTGCAAAAACACCACCATTTTAGACCTTTAACAAGATCAAGCTCCATTACCAAAAATGAGCATAGATTTTTTTTTCTGTATAAGATAATCTTGCAATATTCCTTAGTAGATATTAAGGATATTCTAGTATTTAACGATGACTCATGAAGATAGAAGTATAAATCACCAACATGAATTAACCATCTTTGTTATTTCACTTGATACACACCATCTTTATTGTATACATATATCCTTTTAAGTAGAATATTAGAATTTTTTTTGCAACATGACATCATGAATGATAGTTTTATTGATGGGTTTAACTAAAAAATTGAAAGTACATGTTAAAGTTTTAACTAAGCATCCTTACCTAATTATAACCATACTATAGAGTATGGCCTTAGGTGCACTTCAATAGTGACTTGAAAACTTGATGGCATCTTGCATGATGATCTTTTGGCTACCACTATCAATGATGACATGAAATTATTGATTATTAACCCAAAATTTTGTATGTAAGAGGTACACTCATGTTTCTCCAAGATGTTAATAGTCATGAAACTTGTGTTGATACATTTCACCTCTTGATTAGCATCGATGAGTTTCACATGATCGAATATTGTTTGTGTAATTTAAAAGACTATTTTATGCAACATTAAACATCAGAATTTTAATTCATATGATTGGCATGGATTTATTTTTACCTCACTTCTTATTTCCCTTATCCTTTCTTGGTGTGAATGAAATTATGACTTTTTCTTTTTATACAAATGATTTAGAATTTTTCTTATTCTTCTATGTAGCCAGAGTTATGGTTCAACATTGAAGGCTTGGAAGAAGCTTCTTATGTAAAGAAGGGGCTTCTAGCTCTCACACATTCAACATATGGGTTTTTTCAATTATGTGACTCATATTAAAGTTAATGGAGAAAATAGTCAAATTATATGTTTTGGGTATTTTTATGTGTTTTTGTTACACTAATTTAAATTCATATGTCAAATTAGTAGTAATTTTTGTACCCCTTAATCTTTGTGCAAACCATTTGTCACCCCACTAAAATATTATAGCAATTTGTGTAAATAAATGTAGTCATATCTTGGTATCTTGCTTTGGTTCTTATTGATATAACCTATTTCATCGTGTGTTGAGATTCACATGTCTTTTTTTCATTACTGTTATGAAATCCATCATATAAATATAGGAATGAAAATTATTATTTTGTGATGAATACTTATTGGTTTTAATAATTTTTTAGACCTAAGTTAATATTTGTGTGTCTCCTACTAAGGTTTTCTTAATTAAATTCTATATGAATTCTTCCTTTCCCTTTTGATCTTTTGGGTTTAAAAATTATAAAAACCACAAAACCTTATCATACAAGGAAACTATATTTCTCAAAGATAGAGGAAGCTCATTAATTATTTAGGTAATCATTCCAAATTTTGTAGGAATTTTTATCACAAGTTCCTTGGGCATGTCATTATTTTTCAAAAAATTCAAAGTGACAAATTTGTTTACCAAAATATTGATATGACAAGGTGTTCCTTTGAAGAGGAATCCCTAGGGGCATATTTCTTACAACTAACAAGAACTTGATCTACACGGATTTCAATTCAATCAAAAATTCTTCTCTAGTAATCAAAGGGCTAAAAGCATGTAACTTAAGCTTCTAATGATTGAAACTAAGAATATTCTGATTTTTTTCATCAACTTTATTGACACATCGATAGAAATTTCTTGTTGATAATAAAGCTAACAAATACATGCTTTTGCCTAAGGCCTCTACTCAAGTTAAAAAGTTTAGAAACAAAAGTATGAAAAATCCTCATACTTATTGTATTGCTTAGTTTTTGGCTTTTGTTTGAACACTCCAAGTGTTGGATTCTCTTCACCTTAATGTAGAAGATTATGTGTATTTATCAAAATTTCTTACATAATATAGAAAGTTTGTATGAATTTTTAATAGACAAAAATATTTGTAGACTATCAAAAAATAACTTATGCCAAAAAATAAAGATCATTTATATCCAAAAAATAAAATTGCATTTCCATTCCTTTTTTGATGTTACAATCCTATATTCATCAAAAATTTATTTTTAATGAATTTCTTTAAAACAATTCAATTTTACTAAAAAAAATCCTTTAATTATAATTATGTATATATATTTTTCTCATTCCAAATGAATACCTTCATGAAAATCCTTTTAAAACATATTACCTTTAAATCAATCCACTAAAACAATTATCCAATTAATGAAAAAGATGATATAATTTTTTTTTTGATGAATAGGCAACTATCTATATTAATTCAAATATAAAGATACATATTCATAAAAAATGGATGGGTGGTAAAAAGGAACACCCTGAGAGTCAAATGGGTAGCACCCAGAAAAACCTGGGTGAAGCCCAAAAGTCCAAAATAACAAAGTAAATAAAAAGGCTATTAAAATGATATAATTTTTACTAGTTAAAGCCCTCATTAATTTTCAGTAGCCCAAAAGAAATTGACATTTTTGTTGAGTATTCTCAAGGGCAGAATACTTTTTTTCTATGTGATTGCATACATATAGTTAAAGATACATATAAGTGTATGTTATCATGTAGTAGAGTGGGCATTCCACCCAATACTTGAGTACATAACTAGCATATATATATTATTTATTACTAATATATATAAAAACATCGAGAGATATCCTTCTCGTGGTGTCTATTTTTAAATTAATTTCTCACATAAAAGTGCAATAAATGATTCGAGAAAGATATCTTGGTGTTTTTGTACATATTATTAGTAAATAATATATATGCTAGTAGCATTCACAGTGTGACATGGAAGAAAAAAATATTAGGGTTAGGGTTAGGGTTAGGGAACTTACGGATATGATTAGAGATAGAATTAGAATTTGGAAAGGAATTATCATCAAAATTAGGGTTAGGGTTAGGAATACACATAAAATTAGGAA
>VDFB02013267.1:0-18335 GCA_007258455.2 Sequoia sempervirens | reverse complement strand
GATCGCTGGTTCAACAAGTAATAAACTATGTCATCATACCAGCTACCTGGGGAAACCTCCTCAAGATTATAATTTTGAACAGTCAGTTCAGGCCCCATTTCGGCCATAGTTTGAGTAAGTCCCTACCCTCTCACCAAATTTATGGGTTGGATCTCAATGTCATATTCTTGTAGCATTGTCACCCACTTAGCTCTACGCTCACCCAACTCATTCTGCATCAACAGTAACTTAACTGCAGGATCTGGGACAATTGCATAAACCTTATTCCCGAGGATATAATGTTTGAATTTCTTCACTGCTCTGACCAGGGCGTATGCCTGCTTTTCTATACTCGGATATTTCAACTTAGCATCTTTTAATGGTGCACTCATAAAAGCAATAGGATGCTCATTTCCTTCATTAGACTTCTGAGTCAACATTCTCGCACATGAATGGTCCGAGGCAAATGAATAAATATAAAAGGGCTTATTGTAATCGAGACTTACCAATATTGGAGCATCAACAATGGCTCTTTTGATTTCTGCAAATGCCTCCTTTGCTTCGGCAGTCCATTCGACTTTAGCGTCCTGCTTCAACATTGCATTCAACGGTTTAACAATTTCAGCAAATCCAGTAATGAATTTCCTGACGAAGTTAATCTTGCCAAAGAAAGACTTCATCTCTTTTTTGCTAGCAGGTGGCTGAATCTTTAGTATGGCCTCCACTCTTTCTGGATCAATAGCAATTCCTTTTTCAGATATGACATGTCCTAGCAATTTCCCTTCTGTGACCCCAAAAATGCACTTTTTAGGATTCAGGGATATGCCAAATTTCTACACCTTGAAACACTTTATGAAGTCGATATGTGGTCACCTCATTTTGAGAAGATATCAGATCGGCCCATATAAATAATAATGCACTTGCCTAAGTGATATCTCTTTGAAGGCAATATTCATGCAGTCTTTTGAAATGTAGCCCCTACATTAATGAGAGACCAAAAGGCATCCCTCCTCAGAAGCAAAGTTATCCCATTTAGTTGTGAAAGCAATCTTGGTGTCCGTCTCTCATATCAACCATTGTTCGGGTTGTACTCGACAGCCATCCGTAGTTGATATCATCCTGAGAACCACAATCACTTGATGTACTTCATCCGCTAGTGGGACCGGATAATTGTCCTTTCTGACGCCCATGTATTAGATTTATGAAATGAACGCAAAGTCTGATTTCCCCATTCTTTTTTCTTACTGGGACTAGGTTCGCCACCCATGTTGAATGCCTAATAGGAAATATAATTCTGGCAGATAGTAATTTCTAAACTTCTTTCTCTATAATCGGTTCCAGTAATGCATTAATTGGTCTCTGTCTCTACCTGAAAGGCTTAGCCCCTCACTTTAGAGGTATAGTATGAGTTATGACTGATGTATTGTAAGTTTTCAGGTCTTCATAACTCCAGGCTACTATATCCGGAAAGCTATGCAATGCTTCAATTATTCCTTGTCTTTCCTCTGGAGTGCATACCTTGCCAATAAAAATATTCTTGGCATTATCTTCAGTTCCCATATTGTAAGTATCGCACTGTCCGCTGATAGATTTCTTCTTAGACTCTTGCTCCTGATCTCTTATCTTCTCCAGATCAAAAATCCACTCCAACTATACCATTCCCCTTGGAATGGTATTAGATTTCAAATTTATCACTCCCTCCAAGTCCAGTTCTGCTTCTTGGAGTTCTATTTCATCAATGATTTCAGAAGTGAAAACATCTATGTTTGTGATGAAGTCTAAGATATGCTTGTCATCTTCAAATACCTGAAAGTTAGTAACATTGTCCAGAACTGATGGCACAAGAGTCAATTCTACAAGAACTTTTCAAACTGACAAAGATATGAATAATGCAGAAAGTGCTTGCTGCTTGAGCCAGAGAATCAGTAGTTTGATTCTTCTGCCGTGGTATCAGTTGAATATTGAAGGCATCGTCAAATCGCCAATGAGGACCCATACTCTATTCCTATAATTAGTCATTATCCTATCGTGGCATGAATATTGTTTCCTTACTTGCTTAATTACTAACTCAGAATCACCAAAAACTTGCAGAATCTTAGCCCTTTTCTTAAGTGCCATAAGAAGTCTATGAATTAATGCCTCATATTCTATTACACTATTAGTACAGTGAAATTGAAGTCTATGGGTTGCAAAAGGTTGCTCACCATTAGCCGCTTGGAACATTGCCCAGCTCCATGCTTGGATTTAGATCCATCAAATCTAAGGGTCCAACATTCAGCGGTTGCATTCCTCTTCATCATATCCTTCAGGTTATTACCACTGGAGGGTTCCTTAAACGACATTACTTTCTTTCCTTTATAATGTTATGGAGGGATTTGCATGTCCGTCTTGACTACTAGGGTTGGATTTATGCATTGTACTGTCGCATATTATTGTTTTGGCAAAGGTATCCACTGAATGGAAGTTATCAGAACTCTACACCAGTTAGGTAAGAGTAATTCTTCGAAGTTTTTCTTCCTGCCCAGGTGAACCTGGTTTTCAATACACTATCTAATGAATTCCTAGAAGCTGTCTAGTAGGCTAATCTGACTATCTTCGAATTCATCCTCTTTCTTAATTGATTCTATCAGAACAGTAGCATTGTTGGATTCTGTCTCTATATCCATAGGCATTGTATGTAGTATCAATACCTCCTTTGAATCTGATTCCTCATAAAGAGTTGACAACATATAATTTCCCATACCTACTTCTGATATCAGAACTTCATTTGAAGTATTTTGATACTCTGTAATCATGTATTTCATTCTTGGTTCTCTCTCAATTCTGATCTGATTTGGCACCCATTTCCAAGGAAGCCACATGTGGGAGTGATCAGTAGATACATATCCATTTAAGGCCTTCACAAAATCTCTTCCTAGAATTAGGCCATACGTATCAGGGATATCAACTACTTGAATATTGATAACTTGTTGGATTCTTGGGTCAAAAGCTACTTGCATGTGAATCATGTTCAATTCTCCCACCACATTTACTTTAGTTCTATCCAACTGAGTTACCTTCTTCTGGGAGTCAGTAGGTATAATCCCTAAAAATATACATACTCCAAATGGCATCACATTAGTAGAAGCACCAGAGTCCAGTAAGCAATTATGTAAATTCTTACCGAATATGCGCACAAAGATCAAGAATAGTGGGGTCTCTGTCTTCCCCTGAAATAGAGTTGGTTGAGTATCTACCTGAGCCACTTGGGTCTTGTCCTTTTCCTTTCCTTTATCTCCATGGGGCAAGTTGGTCTGACCGTAGGCTTGGTTTTGTGTCCTCACAACCTAGGAACTAGAAGCCTTGTTGACACTCTCACTGGAAGGTTTATCCAAAGACACTGGATGTGCACCATAGGCACCTAGAACTGCATTCCTTATTGCTGGGAACCTCAGTAACTCGAATGCTGAAAGATTTACCTTTAATTTTTTGAACTCCTCAGTGACATACAAAGCCATTTGCTCCTCACTTAGATTAGTGGGGATGTCTCTGGAAGATTCCTCTACCTTATCCTTACTTGCTTGAATAGTTTTTTCCTTCTGTGGGTCGGTTTGAGCTTGTCTTTCCTTTGAAAATTACTGCCTGGAAACATGTGGAAGGGGCAGATTATTACTAGCATTAGGATCTAGAGGGATATTAAAATTATTAGGAGGAATGGAGGTGGTAAAAGGACCCCCAGCCTGTGGGCGTCTATGGGGCAGATCTCTTAAATCATATCCTTTACCCTGCCTCTGGAACATCTGCACTTCTTCAACATAAGCCTCTTCCTTATCTAGGGGGCCATTATCATTTGTTACCTCCTCATTGAATAACTGAGCAACCTCATCTCCATTGTAGATTTGGTCTACCTTCCCCTCCTGAGAATCAAATTCCTCTTCCGGAGAATTTTCTTCACCTACTGGAAAAGGGGCATGATTTAGTACTAGTACAAGAGTCATAGGGGATGGAGGGAACCACCTCCTGACCATTTGCATTATTCTCCACTTCATACTAGAAAATAGAGGTTGCAGTTTAGAATTTTGGACATTCTAACTCAGAATCCTGGCTCGTCTTATGGAGCCTGCACCATCCTGAGAGGGCAGCCTCAGCCAGATATACACCACTGGGAGGCTTGTCTTGACTGACTAGCTAATTAGCGGATTGGTTGACAGGTTGATTGACTTGTTGATCTAACGGAGTGGGGACTCCTCCATTATTAGGTCCTGTATTCCATGTCCTATTCTGTCCCTATGACTGCCTCTTATCAAATCCTGGCCCACTACCTTGTCCTCTATCAAATTTTTTTCTTCTATCATTATTGTACCCTCTGTCATTATTGAATCCTCTCTCATTGTTGTAACCTCTATCCTGATTATATCCTTTGTCATTGTTGTATCACCTCTCATTACGCTGTCCTCTATCAAAATTTTTCCCCTGTGGATATTCTCTGTTCTAATTGGATTGCATGTTTCTCTGAGCAACTTGTAATTGACTATTTTGATTTCTTAGGTAAGTCACCTCTAAGTTTAACTTCTTTATCTATTCAGCCATTTCATCAATCCTATTCTTATTTGGATCTCCATAAGGGGTCTGACTTGGATTACTCTAAGGAGGAATAGACATTGTAGCAGATCCCATGGACTGATGCAACACTTCAGAATATTGCAAGTAGGTAGGGAAACCAGTTGGCTGTGGCTAATACAAGGGCTGGTTAACTTGCTGCTCTGGGAAGTTCATCATAGGAGAGACCTGACTCATGGAGGGACCAGGGTGTGGCACCAAAGGTAATTGAGGTACTGGATTCATGATTGGAGTATGATTGGTGAGTGCTTGATTTACTGCCTGAACCAGGTTTGGATGTGCAACTGGTCCTAAATAAGGCAACGGTCCAGCCGAATGTTGCCTTAAATCTATGCTAAGCTTGATAGCTTTTGTATAAGCATCAATTAGGCGAGCTGGAGGGTTGGGTCTCCATTTCAGAAAGGTTGTTGTAAGGCTATCCAATGCTTCATAATAAACTCCTAGGGCTGTAGCATTGTCCAAGACATAAGGGTCTTGAAGTCTGGTATACGCACGATGGAACCTATTATTGAAACTGAATATAGGTTCATTAACCTCTCTCTTGACTCTAGTGAATTGCAGATACAATTCATTGGCACTAATGGATATTCTGAACTTCTGTAAAAAGGCAGTTTCAAGATCATTCCAGTTATGAATTGAACCTGATGGGAGGTGATTGTACCAGTAAAAATCCTCCTCTCCCAATGAATATGGAAATAACCTACAAGAAACATCCTCATGAGCAATTCCTCTATCTTTGAGACAGGTTTGGAAGATCCTAATATGCTCCTCTGAAGTCCTGTTTGAGTCATTAACATAAAATTTTGAACAGAAATGCTCAGGGTTCTTGGGCATAACATTGTAGGCATTAAAAAGCAAGGGAGATGGATTATTAGCAAGGAAAGCCATTGGTAAAAGTGGTGGTGGTGGTTGATTAATGATAGGCTGGGGTTGCTGAATGGGAACTGTCTCAGGGATAGGTATGGCTTCAACTTCTGGAAGTGAAGATGCAGATGATACTGGTGAAGGGATGGGTGATGATTCTTCCCTTTCTTGAGTCCTCCTTGACCTAATGGGAACTATAATTCTCGTGAATCTTCTCTCCTCAGATCTTATTCCATATATATCCTTAGGGAGAGATGGCATTTAAGAAATAATCCAGTGTGTCATTCAGGCCCTCCTTCTAGCGCCAATCTGTTGATGGTGTTTTCTGCACAACAACAACTCAGACAGAATGCAATATTCTATCTCTCTTGAAAGGTGAATTTCAACAAGTAAAATCACACCAAGGTTCCCCGAGTGTCAGGTCTTGACAATGCATAAACAACTCAGATAATATGTGAAATGTTGGTAATCACAATCGGACCTTACTACAAGCAAACTGTATCTTCCAATTTATCAAATTTTGCAATATGATGATCTTAAATCTTAAATCTAACTAGATAATTAAGAAACATCAAAAGATGAGGGTGTAAGAGATATAACGAAATCTAAACTATTAAAATGAACAATGATAAATACTGGAATGTACCAATCAAATAACCAATTATTGCTAACCCATAATGCAATATCAATACAAGAAAGGTAATTCCTCTGAAGACGTGCGATTTCTTCTTCAAATCATAGACATTCATCCACAATCGAATAAGCACAAATAGATGTATGGTCCAAAGTTGACTTCTCACCAACCTACTACAATCAGATAGTTACTGGGAGTATAGACCAGAGATTGCTACAAATATTCCAAGCATGAAACCATGAACATTATTCACCAAATTAATCTAATTCTAAGTTTAACATCAAATCTTATATCTTCAAGCAATTTCAAAGGATGAAACAACAGGAACCATGCAAGATAAACTAACACAAAAGAATTCACCAGAGAAACCACAATGCCTTCAATTGTATTAGGTCACAAAAATATAGGAACAATTCCACTGTTCCGTGTTACAACACTTGCTCAAAAGAACTAATTACTACCTCCACTACAGAATGCTCTAGCTCTTTTCTCAATCTAGCTTGTCTAATTCTCTATTATCTGTCTAACTCTTACAAATGAGGCAGGAAAGACAATTTAAAGAGAACCCTCAAAACATGTCGGCCCAGCCAGACATTTACAAAAATAAAACAGCCAAAATAAGTCGGCCTCAGGAAATTCAAAATAAGGCACACATTAAATTCTGATACATCATCAAGGTCGGCCAAAATACATTCCTCAATGCAACTTGGATCAATACATGCCCTATAATAATAGGGAAGCACAAATCACGAGATGGCATGGTATTAACTACCGCCTCCCTTATCCTTGTTCTGATCCAGTGATTCATGAACTTTCAAAAGTACCTTATCCAACTCAGCAACAGGTGGCAAGGGTAGGATTTTGAGCTGACATTCAATTGATTCAATCTCTTCCCTTGACTGCTTAACCATTGTATCCCAATCACCCTTGTATGCCAGGTACTTATCCGTCACAGCCAGATAAGTAGCCGCATCATCCAATTGGTGCCCTGTCAAAAAAATTTCAATATCAGGGGTATAGACATCATGCCACCATTCCCTCAATTGTTCCAAACTCAAGTACCTAGGGGCGATCTTCCTCCTGCCAGTCATTATCTCAAAAAAGGCGATGCATCCATCATAAACATTAGTTAAATTACCATCAATCTGCTTCCTTTGTTTGTAGATCTTCTTGATGATTTTTTGTCAGATTTGCAGGGCTTCAAACCACTCCCAAGGCTCGTTAATCCTAGATGAAGAAAGAATTCCATCAACAACCAGCTGATCCTTATTATACTCCATGATTGTTTTGGTTTTCTGCAATAAGAGATCAGTGTCATCCTTATCCTGAGATAAAAAATAATCTAACCAATCCTTAGCCCTCATTGCATCCTTTCCAGTTGAAAGGATCTTCTTTATTGCATCATCTCCCTTAGCCTGTACCTCCTGCAACCAATTTAT
Source organism: Sequoia sempervirens (assembly GCA_007258455.2). Taxonomy (NCBI): domain Eukaryota; kingdom Viridiplantae; phylum Streptophyta; class Pinopsida; order Cupressales; family Cupressaceae; genus Sequoia; species Sequoia sempervirens. Next base: position 10,820 of record VDFB02013267.1, on the reverse strand, counting down.
TGTAGCTAGAGTAGAAGCTTTCATCTTTTCTATCTCAGAGATGGTCTCCTTCGGCAAGAAACCAACAGCAGCAGCAGAGGATGGGTGAAAAGATTGTAAGGGCTTCATCAAATCTTCTAGACATTTCCTAAGCCTTTCATTCTCTTTCTTTAGTTCATGTTTAGACTGTGTCTCCTTCCTCAATCTCCCAATGATCACTGCACTGGACCCCTCATACTTTTCAATATCTTCCTCCATAGAAGTGGGCCCAAGATTAATGGTCTGTACATCATAATCCTCCCCAGTGATCTCATCTTTACTTTTACCTGCAGCAGGGGTGGCAATGTGAATAACCCTGTTACTAGCTTCATCCCTTTCGATCCTAGAAACCACCTTGGCTACCTTCTTTCTTTTACCCTTTCCAATCTTGGCCAACATTTCATCCCAGTTGAGAGGAGTGTCCTCAACAATGACCTGTTTCCTTATGATCTCCTTGTCTAGCCAATTCGGAACAGTAGGATCCACCCGGGTTTCATCTTTCTTGACCTCTTCATGCTGATCTACCATCTCATCCTTTCCCTTTTCTGGAGATTGATCACCTTTTTTTCCCAATTCTGGTTCCTCTTCATGCAGGGGTGATGGAGTCAGAACAAGAACATCCTCCTTCTCAGGAGATCTATTATCTTTACTACTTGCAGGAGAATCCTCATATTGTACCAACGGAGAATGATGCATTTCCACATCTCCTACCTCAAACTCAGTAGCTGCACTATGAATTTCCCCATCCTTAAATGGTTCCACTTCCTCATTGGTCTCATGCTCTTCATGAATCATTTGCTCAGGTATACCCAATGAAGGAGAGGTATCTTTCTATTGTTTCACAGTGGATGCCATTGGAAGGGGATCTACCTTTTGCATAGTCTCCTTGGGAGATGGAGTTCTTGACCTTCTTGAATAAACCCGGGTTTTCTCTCCCAAGCTCTCCACATTAACCATAGGAGGGTCTGCTTTATCCTTAGAAATTTTTTGATCTTTCTTCTTAGAGGCCCTGGTTTTCCTTGTCCTTTTTGGCTCTGGAGGAGTGTCTTCCTTCTCTACTTTCTCAAGTTCCTCCTCTTTGGTAGACTTACCTATTTTCAAAAAATGATTCCTCTTATTTCCCCTGGGTTTTCTTTTCTTTTCAGGTTCACCCTCCTTAGGGCCTCTGATTTTAATCTTAAAAGGTGAGCCTACCTTGGTTTTACCTATAGAATCATCCTCACATGATTCCTCTGAGGTATAGTGAGCATTCATATTTCCCATCAAATTGAAAGTACAAGGTACCTTTTCACTCTCCAATTCCCATACTTTATGTTTTAGCCATGACTTGGTGGATTTCACAATAGGACCCATCAGCTCCTCCAACTTAGTTATCTCCCTTTCCAACCAGTTTATCTCTCCAATGGGTCTGTCCTTGACTGATTCATATGCATGATCCTGGACTAAATTTCTGTCATCCTCCAACTGATCAGGAATCAACTTGACATTGTACATCCTGATTACATCAACTAGAAGCCTAGAATACCTTTTCTTTCTCACCTCAAATTCATCCTTGTTATTTGCCCAATAGTCTTCTAGATCATCTTTGTGGTGATATTCTTTAGTAGCCTTCTTCTGTGCTTCGCCAGTGATGTCAAAACCTGCCCTCTTAGAATGGAAAGAGAAGCCAAAAGTACTCAACTCTTCCCCTGATGCATGAGCTGAGTTGATTGAAGGGCAGACTTCACTTGAACCAATTTTCAAGGGAAAATCTCCACCAAACCCTGTCTTATGTTTCACATTTTTAACAACAGCATCAAAATCACATATCTGTCGGGTAACTTCCAAGAGTATGATGTGCTCAGTGGGATATCTTGGCAATCTATATGGAGCAGTGGGGCATCCATCAATTCTAATATAGGAGAAGGTGGGGAATTGTATAAACTAGGCTCCATATCTTTTAATTAGTTCCTTGGCTCCATCAGAAATTCTCACATGCTCTGCATTCTGAAGCAACCTAGTAATATGCATAGTAGGTGCATCATTCTCGCTATATAATTCAAGCTCTAGGTGCAGCTTCGAAATTTGCACCTCATAGATGACATCTTGCCCAAAGGTTCCTCTTGGACTCAATCCCCTGTATGGATAAAATTTGGCAAGTATATATACCACATAAGATGTCATGGTGAATTTCTTTGTCTCCAGCACATCTCTCATCTACCTATCAATCATTGCACTGATGATCCCTACCCAGTGGTAATTGATACCCTACTCAATCTTGTTAATGACATGTACCATCCAATTCTCCAATGTCTCAGCACTCTTCAAGCCCACCACCCTACTCAACAGTGTGATTGCATCATATATATCTTGTCGAAACTTGACCCTGTGTAGCTATTTAGGTAGCTTAGAGAAATGAGATTTTGGCTTATCCAGCCAAGAATTGATCATCTGCTGGGCTTTGGTAGGTTCATCCTCATAATAAGTCCTAGCCAAGTCCATGTCTAAGGCACACACACATGGTAAGTCTGACATATCAAATGCTTGGGCAATGGAGACTGGATTAAAGTTTGCCAATACTCTCCCATCAGTGCCAACGATCCTCTGCGTATCAAAGTCATAGTGTCGGGCACACTCCAATATTAATTCATAGCATTGAACCGTACGATGAAATCCTACCACATGAGCCAATCCGGATTTCACCATTCCCTTGGTCAGAACCGATAAATCCCTCTGAGCTATCCTTTCTTTGAACTCTTCATATTTCCAAGCTCCGACATTGGTATTAGAGACCTCTGACCAAACTGAAACCAACTTACTATCTGGCAACTAGTTTTTCATATCCAGCTTTATCCTTTCGGCATCTGTAACTGAAGATCCTTTTGTATCTCCTTTGGACTTTCCTGCTACTGCCTTGCTCGATTCAGCCTGCATTCATAAAAGAGCCTCATGAAAATCCAATTATCATCCATATTTCAATAAAAAGGTTAGCCTCGAAACCACATGAAATCAATAAGATAAATCATTAAACACCAAACTTGAAAATTTGGGAAAATGGGGTAATCTGAGAAAATCTAGTCGGGGCAGAATTTCAGAGAAATCCGACCTAGACGGACTCCCGCAGTCAAGATATCATTTCATCAAATAACTCATCAATACAGACAAAAAGATGCATGATTATCATAAGATTCATCCATTAAGCAACAAGAAATCATCATCCCATGTTTGGTTCATTACTTCAATCTCAAAAATCAAAATCAAGTGGAACCAGGCAGAAAATCAGAAGAATCCGGGTAGGCCGGATTTTCGCGGGCAGTTCAAAATTCTGGGAATTCATCACACTCAGGGGAAATGGAAAAATCCGGGAGAATCCAGGTGCACGGAAACTCCGTGGACACCTCGAAAACCCAATGACCGTTCTGAATGCGCAAGAAACACGAAGCGATTAAATGGGCCACCAGCTCCAAATCTACTAGGCACGAACTTAATCCAATAAGCCAAATTTCAACTTCACATCAATTTTCTTTCTCTATGGCTTCAAATGGTCAATAATGGTAGCGACATAAAGATGCCCTAAACCTGACTGGTAAATCCTCCACCATGAATGCTAAAGAAAAATCGAGATTCATGAAAAATAACTCCTAAGCACTCAAATCTCAAGCGCCCCAGGGTTTCAAACAACCTCAGACCTGAACCAGACGAAAAGATCAATGTGTCATGACCAGGCCTCCGAAAATAAGAAACCCAGGCGGACCGTAATAGAACCCTAACCTCACATACCTACCTCAATCACGCACCCACAAGGTAGGACGCAAAAGGGATACCAAGGCACGCGGGGAACCTCACTGAAACCAGGCCAAGAACGACTAGGGCGCACAAAACTAACAACCAACGGCCGCAAGCAAAAGGATCATGCCTACACCTAATAAATATGCAATTAATCCAAAAGGTGAACAAGGGCTGACTCCAACATGACTCAACCTCCAACCAATATCTCAATCATGAAGCACAAAGCAAAAGGAGAGGCTACCGAAAACATACCATGGGTGAATTTGACGAAACTTGAGCGGCAAACAAAAGCCAAGGTGCCCTAGCGATCACGAACCAGCAAGAATGCTCGAAGAATCCACACAAAGCAGGGCAGATCAAACAATCAAAGCTCAAAATCCAAAGGACTCAAATGATAGAGCAAATAATTGATCAATAATGGAACCAGGATAGGCGGAAAAGGCTTTAAATTCATTCACACTCGTGCCAGGGGAGATGTACTTCAAGCATTAATGGCTGACAAGATGTATTGAGAAAATCCAGGAACCCGAGGTCGAAGCGGAATCTAGAAAATCCGCATGACACGGAAAATCCTAGGTTCGACTAGAAACCTTGACCCTGGCGAATCCGACCTAGATGGATGCCGGACCAGGACCCGGGAAAATCCGGGTGAGCCAGAAAATCTCGGAACTAGGTCAAAACCCAGACCCCATTAAAAAACACAAGTTTCATAGATTCAACCTTTAGGGTAAGACCAAGGTAAGCAAGACCAACATCCTTCCGAGGCCCTCAAAGGAAAAATCCAATAAAACCAAAGGTCAAAGACATTAGAAATCAGAAAATGGTAGGTCCCTACTCCAAGTAATGGTGGTGCAAAATTGTACATCTCTCATGCCCCAGTAATTAGTCCATAGGTTGTTGGGAATTTCCTTTTGATCTTTTGAGATATACAACATGTGGTAGAATGTTGGGATAGGTGTGCCATATACCTTACAATCCTAATTGTTGATTTATTATTTATTTATTTATTACTTGTAAGTCCTCATAGAAATGGGAATCTCACTTTGAGTTGGAATTATTTTTTGTGTATTATAGTACATGACATTTGTAAGAATTTGTAAGAATATCTAATTCCATGGAGATATGTAAGAGCATATTATGACACTGTAAATGCATTAAAGATATTATAACAAATTGATGGCATTTGTAAGAGAATGTGAGAATAAGATTACATAGTGGAATTGATTTATTGACTAAATTGAGATACATCATAAGCATCTTTGAATGGAGATAATAAAGCCCCTAAGTTGGTGAGGAGGTTACAATGTATTTATGATGTGTAAGAGCACATACTAAAATGGCTTGGAGACCTACCTTGGAATAGGGCATTAAAATTTTGACTTTATATTTGGGTACCGTAGCTCTTGTTGATTTCTCACATGGTTTATCATTTACCATTTAAGGTTTCATATTTTTTGTATATATCTAATATTTGGCATGGAATAAAGATGGAGTGATTTTATATTGTCAAAATTTCTTCAAACTTATGTCGGTCTTTATCATATAAAATCTTGAGCTTGGTACTTATTTTTTATTGCTCTTCTTACCATGAATACATTAGTTTGAGAGTCGAAGGGTGGATTTTTTTCTTGAAAGGGTTTTCCTAGGATAAAAATTATGTTATGTGGTGATTTTTTTGTGTAATTTTTTTTCAAAGTTGTTAGATAATATTTTTATACATTTCTCTCCTCATTGTTTAGTGTGAGAAGTGTCTCCACTATCTTCTTCCTTCCAAATACCACAAATCCTTACAGATCAATACATATCAAAGGCAAGGGTGGTTTAAAGCACATAAGTACATAGGGAACCAATCTAGACTTGCATGTACATATCAACTACACACAACAAATTAGATTTTCATTTTTGTCATGAATTTCAGCTTAGTATAGCTGTTGGTTGATGTTCAACATTTATGTTATTCCCTTCCAAGCAATTTACTTTCAGTATTGTTTCTTTCTTAGCTTTAGAATGAAAATGGCTACTTTGGATTTCTAGTGCACATACTATGCTGACCCATTTCAAGTTTATGTCCCTGGGTTGACAAGTTAAATGCACCTTCATGATGATTGAAATGGCTATTTAGTTTAGATATCCAATCTCTGAATCATAGTTGTAAGGGCTTAGTTTTTAAATCATTGTTTGAGGCCAACACTCGGTATGGAATGTGTGAATAAATACTAAGCATACTAATCTACCATCACACCAGCCATGATTTCTGGATGGTAATCCCATACCTATGGCTAAAATCCAAAATACTTCTCACAAGTTGTATCATATGATATGGTGGGTCCCCACTCTGGAATACCCTGTTGTCTCCGAGCATATAATGCAACTCCCTTGGGCATCCCCTGAACTTGTCCATACTAACGAAGCACCCTCATGAGTATGAATCTCTCAATAACAAGCTGGGTCCGTCCAATCAAATATCTCAAAGTGAAAACATATGGCATCTCCAGATCATGGTTTGGAGAATTAATTAAATGCAAGTTATTTAATTAATAGTCTTTAATTCTTCTACTTATAAATAAATTGAAAAAATTATTTATATAGTTCATTTTCTCTAATTTCTTTCTATTCTAAATCATTTTCTTCATATCTTAATTAAACAAACAAATTTAATTAGTTTGTTTTATTTAATTAACCTCCTCTCATTAAACTTGAATTTTAAATTCGAATTTAGGCACATTTCTACTAACTTCTTCCCACCTTCCACCTCATCATGTGTCTCAATAAAATAAATATTTATAATATTTAATTTGGCATTTATCCTCAACAAATTCTAACCAATTTGGGACACTTCACCTTCATCTCCATTTTATTCCTCTTCACACTTGGCAGTTTATTCTTATGAGGGGAACACAGTCCCCTTTTCTCTCTAACCTCTTCATCTTCGACCGTCCATTATGTAGATTGAATCTAGACCATTGATTTCTACCACCTAGGCTCATGCCTTGGAAAATCTATAAATAGGCTCTCATTAACAACAAAAAGAGAGAGAGAGCTAAGCATAATTACACTATAGAATTTTCAATAACATTTGTCATTTTAGTGAGCATTCTAGTAGTTGCATTTTAGCATTAATTAGTTTAATTATGGAATTTTCATTAGTAGCATCTTAATTATAGTAGTTTCATCATATCATTTTCATACAGTAACATCATAGCAGCATCATTATCTTTACATATCATCTACAACTAGTTTATCAATCATGTAATGCAGGAAACATCTCTTGCATTTCCAACATCTCTCATCTCCTCCTTTTCCAAGTTGTCATTTGGGAAATTCATGCACAAACAATCTAAGAGATGACTTAAAGAACTTTGGAGATAGAGGACAATGAGATGTTATTGAGGAATTGTTTTGTTTCAATTTGATTTGTTATTTGAATTCATTGATATAATGTTTCATTGGTGTGTTGTATAGGTTTATATACTTATTCACATTATTTTACATACACACATAAATTGGTGCCCACCATAGGGCTTAGCCCCATTTTTAACATTTTTTGGCAAGTTTTCGTGAATAGGTTCATTCGGGAATTTCTATGTAGTGCACCCATTTCCTCTTTCAACACATAGGTGGTGACTTTTGGTGCATCCAAGCCCTGTTATAATGCTATTATGTTCTAGAACAAAGGCACCACCGCTTTCCAACACACATACAAGATTTGGATTTCCCTTTTCTAGAATAGTGCATTGAATGTGTGCTGCATTGTTACAGATTTTTTGTTTCTTAGGCACATACACCTTTATTTGCAGAAACTTAAAATTTTGGATGACTGATCTGTATCATTCTATTTTGTAGGTGCTCTAGACACTATGAAAGACATATCTGAGACTATTAATGATGTTTGTAGGGGAAAATTATTTTCCTTTGATTAAATTAGACATCTAGTTTAATTACAAGGTTAATGAACACCATGTATGTTGAGTTTGTAAAGTGATAGGCCTATGCTCTCCCCTTTATTGGGTGACCAAAATGCTAGACTCACTCTTTTTTTTTATTGCAATAGCACCTTTAGTAGGCCTGCCTTAGTGGGAAAAAGTAATTACCCTAAGGGAACGACCTAAGTGGGAAAGGCTAAAACAAAGTATTCCAACCCACTATAATCAAATGTGATTGTGATGAAAATCACATTCAATGGTAGTGTGCATTGATAGCCATCCCCAAAGCCTGTGTTATAAAGGTTGGGAGGCCTCCTGAGGGAGTTTATCATTTTCTACACCAAACAGAAACTTGTACTAAAAACATTAATAAGTGTAGTAGCCAACTGAGTCAGTTCCCAAACATTATAATATTCACAGTGCAAGGGGAGGGAAGAATCTTCCCCCAAGGTACTCACCATATAACTACCAGGGATTTTTGGCCAAAAGTGGAGGATTCAACTTTGGTTAAGACCCAAAAAAGGAAAAAACATGAGTGTCATCTAGGGGGTGATAGGGCTATGTGAGCTGACGTAGTTCTAAGATGTGGGTTATGATGTTATTAATGACCCTTGACATTAGAAGAGTCTGACTGATCTATTTGCTATTGTTTAATACTAGTGGAAATAAAAGGGATTAGACTAGATCCTAGAACATACACTTGATGTTTAGATCATAGGATGAAACAACTATTTTACTACTTGCTTCTGTGTTTGAAATCATTGTTCAAAAGATCATCCCTTAAAAACACTCAATTCACTTATTCAAAAATAAGAAAACCAAGCAAACATTCAAAAATGGTGACATTCCTAGTTTAGGTAATAAACTTTTTGTTTCAACGCATTGGGTTTATAGTCTAGCACATAAGCTTTTTGTTCTAGTGCATTTACCTCATCTTTTAGCTCATAAGATTTATGTTCCAGTGCATTTACCTCATCTTTCAATGCATAAGCTTCCTGTTCCAACACATCTAAGTGTCAGTCTAGCACATATAGGTTATGTTCTGGCGCATTTACCCTATCTTTCAACACATTTACTTCATGTTTTAGCGCATTCACCCAATACTCAAATAGAGAGATAAATTGAATTTTTGCCTAACAATTAAAATCACATTTAGGGACCCTTTTCAGAGCAAAGATCATTCCTCATTAAAACATTTGTTTAAACTTGAAGAAACTGGCTTTTGCAAGTGAAATCTCTTTAACTAAACTTAGATCAAACACCTTAAAGTACCCAAATCACCAATCTCATCTCTGATTGCTAGTTGAGTTTCACTATCAGGATATATCATCCTTTATCATGAAACACACATTATTCATCAGATTTAGCCTAGTCTCATCAATAGGATCCATCATCCTATTTGACTTAGGTATTTCATTGGCACTCCCAAAATAAAGATCAAAGTATAGAAAACCTCTATCACTTGCATGCTCATTTTAACAAGAGCCCAAAAACAAAAACTTAGAGAAAAAGAAATAGAAACCCAAACCATCATGGTAGAAGGAGAAGAAAATCCTTTTCACAGATTTCACCAACTTGAAACAGATGAGATAACTAATGAGGACATTCAACAAGCTAAACAAGACCCTAAATTTCACAAGTTCATGGAAAAAATTCTAGAAAAAGATGGAGAGAAATATTTTATGATGCTGGAAAATCAAGGTGTAAAACTTCCCAATGATTTTGATGTCAACCAATTGAAGGAGCTCCCAAGAAAATAGATGTTGACTCACAAACCATAGATCCATTGAATGCTTTAACTCACCAAATGCAAAATCTTCAACAAAAAATCCTAGATGTGCAAAGGGGAACAACAAAGAGATGTGTTGCAAGACATCTTTCCTTATCCCTTTAACAAAAGTATGAACATGAACCTTTTCCACAAAATTGTGAACTTCCAAAATATGACAATTACAATGGAAAAACTAATCCTCAAGATCATATAAGAGAATTTTGTACCATGAGTCTAGAATTTTTACATGAAGAAACCTATCTAATGAGATTATTTCCAAGAAGTTTGGGTGGTAAAGCATGGAATGGTTTTCAAAACTCCCACCAGGTATTAGATCATTTGAAGAGCTGGTAAATAAATTTATCACCAAATATTCATACAAGATTCAACATGAAATTACCATGAAAGATCTTTGTAACACAAAATAGAGAAATGGTAAGTCATTTCTTACATTCCTACAAATATGGAGAAGATTATTTGCTAGATATGCCCATCCTATACTTGAGAAAGAAAAGATACATATCTTCATTGATAATCTCAATAGTGAGATGAGTTATAGACTTATCTTCATTGATAATCTCAATAGCGAGATGAATTATAGACTCCAATTGTAGTGTCCACCCAACTTTGAAAAGATGATTGAAAATAGACTTAAGATTGAGGAAGTGTTGGTTAAAAGAGGAGTATTGAAAATCTATATTGAAGGAACAAACTATGCTAACTCTTCTAACCATCATAACAATAATGAAAAATCCAAATTCTGGACAAGAAATAAGAATTTTGGTAATGATGGCGCAATTGATATGCATAATGTAAAACTCTTCTTCAATTTATCAAGCACTACACCAAAACACAATCAAAACAACGGTGAATTTAAAATAGCTCCACCACCACAGCACAAAAAATTTACACCTTTGGGGCAGTCACTTGAATCAGTGTTGAAAGAGATTCTTGCACACAAACTCATCACATTACCAAATGCAAGAGATTTTGAACCAAGAGTTAAACCATCATGGTGGAACGATGCATATTACTATTATTTTCATAGAAACAAAGGTCATAAAATAAATGATTGTATGCAATTGAAACATTTGGTTGAAGACTTGATAGATAGACGTGAAATATCGATAGGATATAAAGCAAATGATGATCATGGAGCATTTAAAAAATCCTTTACCCAACTATGAAAAAGGAGAGTCCTCTTCAACAAACAAAGGGAAGAATGTGAATTATGTGTATGATACTACCATCCTTCACATTGTTGCAGCTGATAATCAAATCAATGACATCAAAATCAAGGATAAACAAGACATTGTTGCAGCTAATAATCAAATCAATGT
>VDFB02013265.1:0-24852 GCA_007258455.2 Sequoia sempervirens | reverse complement strand
TTGCAAAAAGTCAAAAAATAGAAAACATAAAAGCAAGAGACCCATTTGTGGGTCCCACCGGGCGTGCCAAAAATGTGATAGGTCGAATTTAAGTGCTAGAAAACAAGCAGCAAACAAAGTAATGCAAATAACACTAAAAACTACCTACACCTCAAGATTAGCCTAGTTGGATTCAACACAAAATAAAGATGACAAAATGAAACCTTATACCTTGTCTCAAATTGATCCTTTGGCTGGCCCTTCGATCTTCGATGTTGTATGCTCCTTGGATGGCAAGAGATGCAAGCTAGATGATGATATGAAGATGGATGTAAGTGGGTGAAAGCATGAAAATGGCTAAGTATGGATTCTAGGAAAAATTTGCAAGAGTTTGGCTACAATGCGTGATCTCTCCCAAAATGAGAGAAAAGAGGGGGTATTTATAGAGATTTTGGAAATCTCTAGGGAAATAGATAGTCAAGATTGAGCCACCAAGATCAAGATGTAGGGCTAAGGTGACTTGATAACTCACAAGCCCTCACATCTTGACATGTGGCAAGTGATATGGCTTAAAAGGGGTGATGTGTACATGAGGTGGAAGGATAGTACATGACATGGAGGGAGTACAAAGTACTTTGGGATTGGGACAAGATCTCGTCATAAAGGAGGTACTTGTCCCCATGTGGGTGAGAGGACAAGTGGGAAATTAAAAATTTCTCAAATATTCTCATGGTGATGAGAGAAGGAATTTAAAATTCCTTAAAATGCATTGGGGGATTAAATCTGAATTAAAAATTCACATGGAGAATGGAGATGCCTTGTTAAAAAAGAGAAAGTCTTTAATGAAGTTGACTAAGGACACATTCCATAAATGATATGGGGATTAGGGATGACCTAATTGAGTGATTAAGGTTGTGCAAGTACTTGATTAGACTAATTAAGGACTCATTAGAGGCAAGTGGGAAATTATGGAGGATGGGACCCTAATGATGATTAGGGGTGTGCACATCTTAATCATAAATTAATTATGACTAAGAAAGAGGGTTAGATTGTTAAGAGGGATTAGACACCAACTTGCAAAAGTTGGAGGATGTGACAATGAGAAACAAAATAGGGGAAAAGTATTTATTAAATTAGATACCTTGGGAAACCTTATGCAAGAAACGTAATATTAATTAAATGAATGATTTAATTAATACTGACAAAGAAGACGATTTTAAAAGAGCAAAGGGATGATTAAGAAGATGACTTTGACCATATGGGAGTGGTCAAATTTGGATTTCTACACTAGCAATCCCTCTTCCACTAGGGCATAGTGGGGCATCTATATCATCTTCAGCTCAACAATTTGAAATGTTGTAGCTCTTTGATTCAAAAGTAACCTAAAATCTCAAGAATCTCAAGCATAAATATGATTTTCACCTATTGTGAGCCCGATCGAAACACTTTATTCTTTGATTGATCTCTTGAGGGGGAAATCAACCATCGGGTATGTGCAGGATCATCATAGAAAAAACAGGCCCTTAAGTGGCAAAAAAATTAGAAAAATCAGAGTTAGAAAACTTTATGTAAAAATTTGAATAAGTTATCTATATTATTTTTAAAATATGTAAGAATAGAATCTGTAGAAAATTGAATGTAGTTTCTAAACTACTAGGTTTGTTTTAAAAATAAAATCTATTTGGTGAAAATTTAAAATTTCAATTTAGTAGTACTTAAATTTCAAGGAAAAAATAAGAAGTAGGTTAATAGACCATAGTAACCACAATAAAATGATAATATTTTTTTATAATATTTTAGATATAAGTAAAGGACTCATGTCCAAATGTAATGCATATTTTTTTGTAATTTTTTTCCAAGCAAATAATTAATTATGAAATTTTTATTACAACTTTAAAAAAATATAAAAAAATCATGTCTAACCACCTTAACTTGGTCAAAACTTCATGAAATTTAAATTTTATTTTTTTAATCATATATTATGTGAACCATATAATGTGACACATGTTTTGGATTCAAAAAATGTGATACCGTTTGAAAGATATATATGTTTTTCAATCAGTCTATCAATCAGGACGTTATTCATAATTTGAATAGAAAATGAATAATAATTACTTATTAAATTCAAAATAAAGCATAATTTATATTGATGGAAAGCTAAGAATCTCCTTTAAAAACCCTTTTCGTTTCATCAATTTTGGGTAAAAAAAAGGTCGTCAGCCACATACCCACATATTGCCACTTTTTGGCCCATCATTATCCTGCACATACCCCATCATTGAGATATATTGTTCCCTATCAATCCTCATTTTATTCAACACAATCCTTGCATTGTTGTGAATCCTCAAAAATGTTATCAATCAATCAATCAGATCAATCAACTTTAGCTTGGCTCTCAACATCTCAAAGAGATCATCGATATTCATTTCTACATCATTAGCATCAAAATCAGCATAAGTTTTTGAACCAATGCAATGAGTACATTGCTTCAAAGAGGGACAAAATGTAGACACTTAAAAATTTCTCGATGGATCACATTGGCTAACTAACATCATTTCATCTTGAAACCCATCCTGTTTTCACTTAATTAATTAAATTAGCCTAGCTATTTAATTAATTGCACCATTTGCATCTATTAACCTAGTTCATCAAATCAGGTTAATTCCCCCTTTTCACGCTAACATTTCATCCTATTAAATAAAATAAATCAAAATATTTAATTTAATTCCCTAAGTCATCTTATTTAATTAAATAACCCTAATTTATTTAATTAAATGTCATGTCACCTTTCCCCCTTTCATTAAATCATTTAATTTAATGAAAATCACTTTATTCCTCTAAAATCCCTTAATTGTATGATTAAACCTTGTTTAATTAACAATTAATCTAATTTTCCTCCAAAAGGTGAATATTCCCATGGAATATTCCTTACCCCATTTTTTGCACAATTAAAACTTTGTTTTAATTTGCAAAATATCTTTTTTCCTCACCCATGAGAATATTCCAAAGAATATTCTCTCTCCTCCAATCATTTGAAAAAGGGATATTCTCACTTGGCTTCTTGAGCAAGCTAAACTTGTGACTTCTTGAGCAAGTTACCTTGTAACCTGTGTGTGTGGGTCAAAAGTGTGTTTGTTTGGAAAAAATGGGATCCCTTGATTAAATCTCATCTTGCATTCTCACCCATTGATGAGAATCCATGATCCATGCCTCTTCTTTCTTTCATATTTGATCGTTGATTGATCTTTTCAATCTCAACCCTTCATTTCTCATTTGCTCTCTTATAAATAAAACACTATTTGGAGAAATGGATCCATCTTTCAATTGCAAACTTATGTTGTTGAATTTACTCACCCTCACACTCATACTTTACTCACATTTAGCGTATTTTAGTTCATTTTTAGTTGCATATTAGTTTTAAGCTTCCATTAATGGCTTCCTTGCATCCATCTTGGGTAAACCCACAAAAGTGGTTTACAATTCGAGTGAGGAAGGAAACGTTGCAAAAAATGATCACATGCAAAAAAATCTAGTTTTTGGGGTTCGAATGAACCTTGGTTCGAGCGAACCCATTAAATGCAAGGGACCACCATTCTCACAAAAAACACAAAGTTAAACCCTTTTTGAAAGGGGGTTCGAATGAACTAAGGTTCAAATGAACCCTATTTCGAGAGAACCCCCTCTAGTTCGCCTGAACCCCCCTTTTTGCACCTTCTCACCCTCTGGCACCAAAAATGTCTAGAATTTTGTGCTTCGAAGCTCGGGTTGAGGATGAAAATGGAGGAGACTTCACAAACCCAACTGGATGATGGTAGTCCCCAGAACAAGCTATCCAACGAATATAATTTTAATATGTTTTGGTTTTATTATGTATTTTTTTTAGTTTTACTAAACATAGGTTTGTCACTAAAAATCAAGCTCTCTGTTCTGCACATGTGGAAAAATAGTAGATTATAAAAAAAAATTGAAAAATATGAGTACACCAAATATTGAAGTCCTTGATCCAACCAAAAAAAATATTGAATTTTGATACATACAAAAAAAGTTATGCGTTATACAGTCCACCTATGTCTAAATTGTAATTGGTTTGAATTTGAAACTTTATTAAGGAAAAAAATATTCAATAAAACACTATCTAACCAATTGGAAGCACTAGATATCATAGTTACAAATCTAAATTTGAAAGAATTAGAATTTTATCCTTCATGGAAAAAAAGTTATGCATTATATGGTGAGTGTCACTTCTTAAAAATGTTGTTTACTGAAAAAAATAGTTTTCGAAGGAGATGGAAAAGAAGTGAGATCTTATTCAAAAAAATTGAAAAAAATATATTTAGAATCTACAGAAAAAATGTGACAAATCACTAGTTTGCATCATCTTCAAATTATTCACGGTTTAGCCGCTATAGGTGCCCAAAAGTGAAGATTTAATTAGAAAAAAATATTTCAGTGTCCATTTTGGCCAAAAATTGTAAACCACTATTGTGGGATCACCCTCTTAGCTTGTTTATAAATTAGGGTTTGAATTTTTTAACTTAGAATCCACTTAGCATTAGCTTAGAATTCATATATCTTCATCATTTAGCATAAAATCATGTTTAATTAGCTTGCATCATGCTAATTTAGCTTTAAATCATGTTTTTATACACATCTTTCATCACTTTTGTTGATTTTCTTCAATAGAATCAATCAAAATGAGCTCATTTACCCACGAGATTGGGAAAGGGTCATCGTTTCACATCAACACAATACCAATCCCCGAATAGAATAAGTTTCAATGGATTAGAGTAGGTATTTCAAAAGCTTTTATAGTTTAACATGTTAGGTTTTAATAGCTTCCACTACGATTTACATTGAATGATTTTATTGGGACTGAGGTTTAGTGGCTAAATCACACTTCGATTCCTCATGGATCAAGTGTGGTTAACCTGTACTAATCCATCGGTCATAGGTTGAATGCATGTTTGGTCTAAAGTCTTAAATTTACAAAGCATATAAAGCATATCAGCATTTTACATTATATAAAGTAGATAAGAATTTACAATGTAGTGCAAACTTACAATTGATTGAGTAGATAGTTGAGTGCAATTTGAACTTTGTAAGAAATTTTTGAAGGCTATAAGAAAATTGGACTAGAAAAATGTATTTATTTATTGTAAAATGTGAGAGGAGATGTCGATGTGTGCACTTTCATTTGATTGGTTGAATATAAATTATGTGAATCAATTCATTTGAGATCAATAGATGGATTTTATGGATGTTTACAGTCTTGAATTTTGTAATATGTTTAGCAATTAATTAATTTGGTTGAATGCTTGTTTGGTCTAAAATCTTAAATTTGTGTCCTCTTGTTTTGATGGCTTGATTGGTGAGTCTTACACCTTTGAGTGTACTACTTGTAGGTATTCATGGAGGAATTGACTAGAATTTGGGCAAATATCTCTTGATAAAATTAAGTTGATAAGGAGATATGGGGCATAACTATTTGTTTGATGGGACACTTAACAATGCATTTTCTTTATAAGGGACTTTATGTAAGGAAAACACTATTTTATTGTGGATGGTTGCTTCATGTGTATTTGAGACAATTAATATCTCTATGTTCTAAAATGTAATGTGTATTCCATACAATTAAAATCATCATAGAGTATCTAATCAGGTGGAAAAACCTACCAATTGAAGACACCACATGGGAAGGGTTTGAGATTTTGGAGCGTCCCAACTTGCATTAATTGAGGGCAAGCAATCTCAAGGAGGGAGGACTTGTCAGGCTTCCTTTGCAAATCAGGCATTAGGCATTAGGGTTGCAACTTGACGCATAGTCAATTTGTGGCTATCTTAACTCTTAATTTTAAAATTCATATTATCATTATTATATTGTTATTTGGTTAATGAGATCAACCTAAGGCTTATATAAGGCTATCTAGAAGTCAGTATTGATGATATCCTAAGCATGAATAAGGTATATAAAGGAGGTAGTGAGCCTTATTTCATCATTAGATTGTGAATTATGTTCTCATTGGAGATATTTGGAGGTTTTCCCCATTGAAGTGGCTTGTGATTCCCAATTATTATCAACTAATTTCAACATATTTTATATTATATCTTCTATTGTGTAAGTAATTTCATAACTCAGAGATTGCACAACAAGTATCAAGGGTGTAGATTGATGCATCCCAAGACAAAAATGAATGGCGAGAAGGGCTTGATGTGTACAAAGGCAAGAGGAATGACGTGAAGATTGTAGTGTGTGGAATGGCATACAAATCTATAGCATGTGGAGTGGTAAAAAAGTCTACAATGTGACATGCAAAGTTTAATTCTAGGCCTTGCTCCTATTTTGGATCTTGGTCAACTTGTTAATCTTTTGGGAGGGAAACATATAAAATAGGGAACTTTTATATTGTAATGATCATGTTGTGTTATGTATTTTTGGGAACTTTGTGTTCAATGTTCTATGGACCGAAACCAATAAGCGACTGTGATCAATGGATGAAATCGCATTGGTCATTGAAATTAAAGGACAAAAACCCTTTGGTTCTTTGAGATCACTCTCATTCAAGAGGTGCTTTGGAGCATCAAGGGTTTGTTGGGAGTCTAGCATGGGAATTTTCATTTCATATTCGTAATTATTTTGGTTGTTGTATTAGTAGTTCATTGTTATTCAAATCAATACAATTTCTTATTAGTTTATGCACAATTTAATTCTATGTAAATTCACATGTTGGTCTATTAACTTAATTCCTTATGTGTGAGGATAATAGAAATCTATAGTTTAGACTTGTTTCTTGTTACAAATTTGCTATTTTTCATTAATAATTTAGAAAGGGACATTATAGAAAGATAAAAGAAATTCATTTTTTTCTAATTGTTATATGGATTGTCATGTTTTTCTATATATTAAAGTTATTATTTATTTTAATGCTTTGTTGCAGATTCAAGTGCAAACCGATAAAATTGCACTTGAGGAGACTCACTTACAAGTGCTACTAGATCATTGGGATAATTTTCCCCTCATGTTGTTGCCATAGTTCCTCAATTTCCCTCCTCTTGAGGGCACTCCCCTCCTTGAGGGAATCACTATGGACTTAGCCTCTCTACTTGAGGAAACTAGGAGAATCACTCATAGGATTCTCCCCTTGTTGTGAGAAGGGATCAAGGTTAGTGGGCATGGTTGTGGCCAACTCCTTGATGCTCCGCTTCTCTATTGCTTGCGGGAGAACTTCTTGATGCCCTATGAGATGTGTTTTTGTGGTTTGATTTCGGTAAATTCTATTGGCTGGCACTTGATATTTTGTCTGATCATGTAATGAAGAAAAATATAATACTAAGGAAAAACATACAAATGAGTATAACCCTCTTGTGGACACTCAAACCCCACTAATGTATGGCATAAACGGCATAAACCAAATGACTTGGATTTTCCTCCTCTTCCCTTTGCTGCAATTCTTACCACTTAACATTTTATGTTTTTATGTTTCATTTAGACTTTTAAAATGTGATTATCTCCACCCACTCTCTCTCTTTTTTTTTTCGAATATATGATACTGTTTTATAAAAATAATATAAACATTTTTTTAAACTAAAAAACAGACCATCAAAACCTCATGACTTTGATAATACTATATTAAATTTCCATAAACCATCCAATTCCATAAAAATGGCGATTCAAGAAAGTTTCTTTGGCGCACGTCAAATGCAATGAGTACTAATGTTGTTTTTTATTTTTATATTTGTCACATAGTGAGCATCCTCTACCTGGGAGTATCACTGCAAAGAGAACAACAAATGACGATTATATGGGAATCTTTGTTTTTATACGGTGGTACAGAAGATGACATATCTTCCATTTCAGAGCTGCCATGATTTTGTTTCATTATACGACGATAGATCTTTAAAAGATTTTATTCCTCGGAGGAAGTGCTCTGACAAATTAACATTTCACATATTCGACGCTGCCAGGTGTAAAAGTACATTTTAAGGATATGACGCTGCTGAAACTGCCGTCCATCCGGGAATGCACGGGGTGCAATTCCAGCTTTTCAACAATGCCCCACATCCACAATTGAATTCCATCTTTTCAATCATGACCCACATTCACAAATTGATTTAAAGATATGACGCTGCTGAAACTTCCGTCCATCTGGGAAGGCACGGAGTGCAATTCCATCTTTTCAACCACGCCCCACATTCACAATTGAATCCCTCCTTTTCAATCATTCCCCGCATTCACAATTGATTTAAATAAGCCTTTCATGGTCGTGAATCGCAAAGAAGAAAGCAAGTGATCTTGTCTGTGGAGAAAGAAGCAGCAGCAGCTTTTCATTTTCTTTCTTCCCTCTATTATCTCCTCACTGTTAGCAATGGCCAAGTATTTTTTTCCTTCAAGTT
Source organism: Sequoia sempervirens (assembly GCA_007258455.2). NCBI lineage: Eukaryota > Viridiplantae > Streptophyta > Pinopsida > Cupressales > Cupressaceae > Sequoia > Sequoia sempervirens. The sequence continues at coordinate 16,482 of VDFB02013265.1, read as the reverse complement.
GTTGCTTCTCATCCTCTTCAACTCCTGAGGAAGCTATTGCTGGGCCTTCCACCTCAGAGCCTTCACAACCTTCTCAGCCAAAAACCATTGGTCAACCTTCCACTGCCATAGAGACTGATTTTATGAGCTTTAAATTCAATGATATTAGCCAGCTTAACGATCTGATTCACTTTATCGAGAAGCTGTTAATTAACAAAGTAAGTTATCTCGGCTTTTTAAACTAAAATTTCTGCAGTGCAACAATTTTGAACATTCGTTTGTTTTAGACTTTTTATGATTTACTGTTTTTAGATTTGATTGTAAGTGAATTTTTTCTTTAACATTTGGAATCACACTCTGTGATCTATTATCAAGATATTAGAGAGTTTAAACAGAAAAAAGATAAGATCACAGAATGTAATCCAAAAATCTCACACAATTGAATCCAGAAACAGCAACAGCAACAGTCAACATTATGAAATATAAAAATCTAATATTATTAATCTAGACTTTAGACCTACCACGTTATATTAAGTTTATATAGCAAACTTAGGTACCTAGTTTATCAGGTTACTACCAACCAGACTCCCGTTTGATGAATAAGGCAGCTTTTTTCAGTGGAATGTTTTTTAGTTTACTTGATATTCATACTATATCCCCTTTAAATTTGAATATGTGCAGACTCTTTCCTATTTTTGACATTACCTTCTCTTAAACTGTATTTCTATTTATCTTATAATTATTTTAAAATATTGTATTTTGTGTTTTAATTTCATTATAAGCTTTATATTAAACATAGCTTGCCAATCTACCTCACCCTCTGTCTTGTGTTCTCATATGCAGTCAGACATTAAAAATGAAGAAGCATCAATAAGTCCTTATATCAAGGATGGCCAAACATTGCTGGAAACAGTAGAGAAGCACATTGACAGACTTCGTGACAAGGTTTAATTTGCATCTGAAAACTATAAATTTTTTAATGGGTGGTGACATTTCTATGCCATTTAATTTGAAGTATCCTTGGACGGTTTTAACTCTAAACATGTTTAATTTACTTCAAATTATAAGGGATGTGAAGAATTTACATTTACATATTAATGGAACCATTTATATTGTTGTTTGTGCAGCAAGATTTCAAGGATGCAGTGAGTGCAGAGACAAAGAAAGTAGTTATGAATTTTCTCAAGGGTGCTGGGAAAATTCATTGGTTGCTAGCAGCATTTTCTGTGGTGGGATTCGCATTAGAAAGATATAGTCAGATGTCCAAAAACTATCGAGAGTGTTTTGAACTTCTCAAAGACTAACTCTGGAGTGGTGTAATGGACCCTCATCCACACCTCAAGCAAATCAAGTGTTGAACTCGTGACCTGTTAAGTCAACTAACTCTAGTGATGGTCTGTGTTGTAATATTAATTGGGAAAGGTTCACCTTAGAAACATGTGTTGCACTAAGACTAGAATGAGTATAATACAATAACCACATCTCATCTTGTATGTTTTATTCATAATCATTGATCTTTCTAAAATTTTGTTGAGTCATTATATCCAAAAAAAATAAAAAATAAAATAAAATACAAACACACAAGATTAAAAAGCCCAAAAACTAAATTAACTACCTCTATTTTATCCCCACACTTATTAACCGGTAAACTCAAACAAGATAAATCTTGACCATCCAAATATTTAACAAAAATAGAAGTTACCATATCAACTTTGTGATTATTTAGTAGAGCCCTCTTTAGTTTCATATTCACAAGATAACTAAGTGATTTTGCCGGCAGAGTCAAATATTGTGGTGACACGTTAAACAGTCTAGATTTAGCAACGTATCGCAAGATGAATGACCGTGGCCCTCTGAACCAATCAGTGGGCATCTTAACGTCTTTCGGGTGCTCTTACACAGTTGAAGCAAAGCATTCTATGCCCTCGATTCTCTACCCAACCTGAAACACGCCAAGAATATGGTAGCTGTGATTAAATATGGAATGACGTCACAGGTGCTTTCCCACCATTTTTCAACCACCCCAGGCATTCTCGCCATTTACACAATTTTTTTGGTTTTTCCTTTCTCCTCTATGCCCTTCAAAGAAGAAATCCCTTCTTTATGCAAAATAATACTCTCCCACATAACCAATACCAGATCCTCCATCTGCAGCTTAAATAGTATTCCCTAAAGCAAAAAACCTAACTCTCATTCTTCCATGGTCTTCTGCATTTAAACCACCATAGTGAAAATAAATTGGTCAAATAATGCATTGGAAGATTCAAGATCAATTGTCAGCAGTATGCAGAGAAGAATACGCGCAATTTTTAGAATTCTGGGAGGGAAAAGAGTGCTCCTAGTAGCACCCTGTGTTGATAGGGGCTAATGCAGTTCCTCTTAGAGTAAGGTCCTACCGGGTCCATCCCCATATTGGCTATGCCCGAATCTACTCCATTGTCCCATTTCAAATTAATTGGTTGCAGCAGAATCTGTGAAGATTCGGGCCTATGCTTTGTTATGGCATTGTAAGGAGCCTTGGCTCTTAGTCCCAACAATCCAAGAATGGGTGCAGTCTTATTTGTCACCTCCCAGTCGGTATATTTTACCCGAAAATGTTTCTTTATTTTGGTTTTTTTCCTTTTCTAGAGGGTTATAATGTTGTCCTCCATGTGGATATCAGAATCCAAAACAGGAAGATCTCTTTCGAAAGATGGTCCCCTGGCTTTATTGGGTTTTTCTCCCCTGCTGCTCGTTAGAAAGATTGGATTTGCTTGTACAGCTTCCCTAGAGAGTTTTGGAATAAGTTTGTCTCTATGCAATTGGCTGAAGTCTAGGTGACTTGGTAAAAATAGATGAAAAATTGCTAGAAAGAATCTACACAATTAATGCCAGCTAGAAATTTTCTAGGGAATTGGAATTACCTCTCCTTCAGAAGGTTCTTTTCTCACTTTCTTCTCACTCCTTTTCTCTGTTGTTTTATCTACCTTAATGTGGGGCATGGAGTGAATGTTTGCAAGGAAAACAAATCTCTTCACCTTCTGATTCTTTCTCCTCAGAGAGAAATGGGTTAAGTTCTCAAATTTGTGGAAAACAAGTCAGGTCTCAGATATAAAAATAATAATACATAATGACTGCCATGGTTCAGAAGAAGTTTATCCTCGCATATGAAAGAAATTTCTAGAGCCCCACAAAGAAGCTAGCAAAAATTTCATTAGTATGGAGGATGAAGGTTTGTCAAGTCAGTCAGATGTTCACTCTGTTGCCTCCCATACTTCGATATCTTCCTTTTGTGGGGAAAACCAAAATGAGTATTAGGAAAGTCCACAAAGAGAAGTTGATGCAGTTCAAACTCTAAGAACCTACAAATTAGACTCAAAACATACTCTGTTCTGCCTTACCCTTAAGAATATAAGTAATGTCAACAACAGAGAATCAAGAAGGAATAAATACATCCACTCTATAAAGAAGAGAAATACATAACCAGTTATTCTTATCCTATATCAATAACTAAAATTTATTAGAATAGCCACAGTTGTGGAAAGATAGTAAAATATTGACCATATAACATTCAGCTTCTGCTGTTCTCAGTTTCCTCTGAGCTGCTCCCTCTTCTCATTACTAATTTACCCCTTAGACTAACCCTAAAAACCAACAAACTCCTCCTACTCCTCAGCTCCTAGAGATTTCAAACATATCAAACTCTTCAAAAGCTAAAAATAGAAAATAGCTGACAGCTGTTGAGTAAGGACTGGTCCAAACAAAACTGCTAAACAACAAAAGTCTTAAAATGAATGTACAGTAACTCAACTGACTGAATGTAGGAGAAGAATATTAACGTAGATGCTCCACACCATCCTCCCCTTCTCTTAGTAACTCTAAACCTACTGGTATTGGTTCAGAGGGTGTTATTTCTTTGTACTTAAGCAAGTCAGCTTTTGTGATCCAACAGTTGTAAGAATCTAGCAAGCCTTCCCACTTAACAAGATACAGTTTATAGAATTTGGATCAAGTAGCCACCATTTTCGTATCTAGCACTCGTTCAACCTACTTTCTCTTCTTCTTTGGCAAGTGCTTGGTCCAATTGTTGTTTTACTTCTCATTTTGGTTTTCTCCTCATCCTCATTAGTCCTAGCTAAGTGTGAATACAGGTCAGTGACATTAAAGATAGGATTTATGTCCAAGTCCTCAGGAAAATATTTGGTAAGCATTATCATTTATCCTCTTTATGATTTTGCAAGGTCCAATCTTGTTGGGCTTTAACTTGTTGTAGGCACCTTGGGGAGACCTTTCCTTGTGTAGATGTACATCGACCATTTCTCCTTCTTAAAAGACTTTTCTTCTCCAATGCGAATCGACTCTCTTCTTATATTGGTCATTCATGGACTGCAATTTGGACCTAACTTATTGATGTACCTCTAAAATATTCTCTACAAAATTTGTAGCTTATTGGCTGTTATGTGGGTTTATTAGTAGATCAATTAAGTCCACAACTTGAAATGTAGACATATCTATAGACCTATTTATGGTGGAATTATAGGCAAATTCATATCCAGGTATCATTGAATCCCATTGTTGAGGATTATCACTCACTAAGCACCTCGATAGATTGCCTAGGCTTTTATTCACCACCTTAGTTTCACCATTGGTTTGGGGATGATATGTTGAACTAAATCACAACCTGCTATTCAATTTTTTCCACAAGACCCTCAAAAGTGGCTTAAGAATTTGATGTCTCTATCACTAGTTATAATTTTAGGAATACCATGGAAACTCATGACTTCCATTAAGAACAAATGTGCCACTTCACTTGCACCATTTGTCTTCTTACAAGGTATGAAAAAGGCCATTTTAGAAAAGTGGTCCACCACCACAAACACTAAATCATTACCTCTTTCAATTTGTGGCAGCCCCAAGACAAAATCCATGGAAATATTAGTGTATGGTTCCTTTGGCACTAACAAGGGCATGTCTAGGCCTATATTTTGATGTCCTTTTACTATTGGGCACACCTCCACAAGCAACAACAAACCTATCCACATCTCTTCTCATATTAGAGAAAAAGAGTTTCTCACTTGGTAATCCAAAAGTCTTATCTCTTCCAAAGTGTCCACCCAACCCATGCATCTCTCTCACAAGCTTTTCTCTCCTCAATCTAAGGGAAATGCAAAGTTGAAACACCTTAAATAAAAAGCCATCTAGTAATAAGAAGTCTTTAAATGGATGCATACTTGTACGGTCTTGACTATGTAGAATTGCAGAAATGCTACTAAAATATGAATAATTTACATCTTCACTCTTCATTTCTTCAAAACCAACCAGCCCATTTCTTCAAAACCAACCAGCCCATGACTCATTACAACCAATAAATGATGCCTTCTACTTAAGACATCTGCCACTACATTGGTTTTTCCTTGTATTGCACAACAAAAGTATAGGCCTACAAGAATGAAGTCCATTTGGCATGTTTGTGGCACAACTTACTTTGTGAATTTATGTACTTCAAGGCTTGATCATCTTTCATCAAGATGAGTTTCCTATGTAGAAGATAATGCCTCCAATATTTTAATGCTTGTACTACAACATATAATTATTTATTATAAATGGTGTACCTCTTTTTAACTTCATTTAATTTCTCGCTGAAAAAGGCCATAGGTTTTCCTTGTTGACTTAACACTCCCCCTATAACTACCCTTGAAGCATCACACTCAACTATAATTTTTTTCTCAAAGTTGGATATAACAAGCACACATGCTTCCTTGACCTTCCTTTTGAGTTGTTCAAAACTCACATCAGCTGCCTCTGTCCAAGTAAAGACCTTCCCTTTCGTGCAATCAGTCAAGGTGCGCTTATGTCGCTAAAATTCCTAATTAATCTCATAAAATTCACCAACCCATGGAAGCTATTCACCTCCTTGACCTCTCTGAAATTCTAATTTGTCCTTAGAATTCTCATGAGGCAACCTAGCCTCAAGGGCCTACAACCTTCTGAGTACTTCATCTGCATTACCTCTCCATCTTGCTTTCCTCTGGCCTCTTCTTTCCCAGATCACGTGAGCTCCCCTTTGGACCATTTTAGTTTTGCAATGATAACAAAATGATGCAGTTCAAACTCTAAGAACCTTCAAATTAGACTCAAAACATACTCTGTTCTGACTTACCTTTAAGAATATACGCAATTTCAACAGTAGAGAATCAAGAAGGCATAAACACATCCACTCTATAGCCAAGAGAAATACATAACCAGTTATTCTTACATTATATTGGTCACTAAAAATTATCAGAATAGCCACAGCAATGGAAAGATTGTAAAATATCGAGCATATAACATTCAGCTTCTACTGTTCTCAGTCTCCTTTGAGCCGATCCCTCTTCTCATTACTAATTCCCTCTCAAACTAACCCTCAAAACCTACGAACTCATCTAACTCAGCTCCTAGAGATTTCAAACTAATCAAACTCTTCGAATGCTAAAACTAGAAAATAGTTGACAGTTGTTAAGTAAAGACTAGTCAAAATAAAACTGTTGAACAGAATACTAAAAATAGTTAAACAAGAGTCTTGAAATGACTTAACAACAACTCAATTGACTGAATATGGGAGGAGAATATTAAAGTAGATGCTCCACATCAAAAACCTCTCTTGATGCTTTTCTTGGTATATGGTGCTGGGAAAAGTAGAGAGGGAGGCAGGAATGAAGTAGGAAGATTAGCCGCTCCTTCCAAAGATGAAGTAGGAGGAGGATCTCATAAAAGGTTAAATGGCTTCCTTAAAGGTTATATCCTGGAGTGGAAGGGGAATGTCCCTCCACAGGGCCACTAAACGGCCTTTCATGGATTAGGGGTATATGTGATAGTATCCTCATAATGAAAAGGGTAGGAATGCATTATTGATTTAACAAATTGATAAAGAATTTCATTGAGAAGAACAAAGTGCTTCTTCTCTGTCATAACATAAAACATAAATATTTATGACAACAAATTGCTACCAAGAAGGCTACTTAGAAATAGAGGATTACAGCATATCATCTGCCCATTAACTATTTAAGAATATAGAATGTTATCTTAAATAAATATGATTGGTTGTCCGAAAAATGAATTTAAAAAAAGATAAAGATTTTTGGTAGTTGTAAGATATGTTCACATATAATGGCCTATCGACCAAAACATATTAGAGTAACACAACTCAAGAGTGCATCGACATAAATCACACAAACAGGGAACACAATTTGATTTCATTCTCCTTAAAATTGTCCCAAGTGCACCCATGCACTCATGTGTACGGAGGAAATATCCTACTTCCCTCTCCTTTAAGAACGTTCTAAATGTCACTATTACATGAGAAAGTCTCATTGCTCCTTGTAAAAAACTGAGTACAGAAATACAAAGACAATCCTACAATCCATAGAACATCCCAAAATTTGTGAACTCTCAGGCAATCTCTCAATCCTACAAACATCCTAAGTGTCATAACTGTTAAAACAATCTCATAGGAGTAATAAGTTCCTAAGATCTAATGCAGTCTCTTCTCTTCTCATTACAGCTTCTCCCATCTCCCACATGATAATACACACTTATCAATATAACAAGCAAGGAGGACAATTAATGAATTATGGTACAAGTGAAACCTTTACACACAGAATGAGAACCGACTATCATTTCAGTTAAACAAATGTTTCAGGTCGATTGCCACATAGACCAATTTCCATTTCCACTTTCTCCATCTTCTTTCTTGTCTGTTCAAAACCTGTCTTTATCCACAGGCTTCTCCTCGAATTTTTAGAAGATTGTTTCCTAATTATTTTGGGTATGCGCATTGACACTGACAGTGCACCCCTTACTACGTTCATTGGTTCTATTTTTCTCTTCCCAAGAGACTTCCTCAAGTTGGATTTTTCTTCTTTAATTTAATGCAGCTTATATGCCTTTCATGGTTCCTTCATCATTATCAAATGTGGGTCTTAAATTCTATTTTCTTCTTCCTGACCAATTACCATGCTTTAAGATGCAGGTATTGATGCTCATGCTTTGAATCAGGCCCATTGCTATTGGAGTTGTCGTTCTATTGGGTTGATTGAACTAACATCTGTTTGACACTCTATTACTCCTTATAATCTACACAAGAATCATAAGGTGTCAAAGCACCTTGTTTCACATAATAACATAATTAAAATTTCAGAGATAATAATTGCCATGAGGTAATATTAAAATCTTAGAATAGGATATAAAATTTAGGGTCTATCTTCTAATATAAAATTTAAGTTTGAATTCTTTGAAGGTTTCTTACTGCTTTCGTGAATGTTGAGAGTTTACAAGCTTTTCAAGACGAAATAAATCGCTTAAATGTCGATCTCACATTGTTGGGTGTAATTGAGATAGAAAGCAGACAACCAAAGATTGCTCCCCAGTCACAGGAGTTTTATGCATACCAGGAACGAGGTAAGGCCATCCTTCAAAAGATACTTTTATTTTACTATATCTTCTTGTTATATTAAGCAAATCCTAACATAGTGTTGCTACAAAACTTACAGTTGGAATCCAGAGTGGACTAGAAAGCGTAATTCAACTCCTTGATTTGAATGCACAGGATGCATTACCAATTGTTGTGGTTGTGTACGGTCTTGGGGGAATTGGGAAAACTACACTCGCTGATGCTGTTTATGCACAGAGTGACCTCAAAACTTATAAACATTGTAGAATTCATATGGATCAAAATTGTAACAAGAAAGATCTTAAAGCCCTCCAGCAGCAGATTTTGTATGGACTATTCCAACAGAATGTGGAATTGACAGACTGTGACCAAGGTCGAGGAATGATCTAGTCGCTTTGCAAAAAGCATCCCAATCAGGCCTTATTTCTCTACATTGACAACGGTTTGAAAAATATAGATCTCAAGCAACTTCTACCTAAAGACTTGGGCAGTTGCCTTCCACCCAGAAGTAGAATACTTGTCACAACTCGAAACCTGCACGAGACATACATATTCAACGCTAGGAATATTCAACACCAACAATATCATGTGAGTTCTCTTCCACATGCACAGGCCAGAAAGGTTTTGTTGAAGAAAGCTACCAATTACAATAATGAAAAGAATATTCACGACCTCCTTGAGTTGTGTGGTGGTGTTTCGCTTCTGCTAGAAATAGCTGGTTTGCAACTAGCCATAACTAGCATAAATACTATTAATATAGTATTAGAGTTGCTCAAAGAAGGGGATAAGGTTGAAGAGGAGGATATCAGTGATCGTATGATCGATTTTGTATACCATAGATTGTTACCACCTGTGAAAGAGGCTTTTCTAGATATCACATCCTTCTTTCATGATTGGACAAGAAAAAAAGTGGCCTGCATAGTCGGAGAGGAGGAATTCAGAGCTCTAGAAGATGCTTCATTCATCAAGACATCTGAAATGGGTACAGTAATTGTTCATGACATAGTTCGAGCAAGAGGAAAAAAGATGTCAGAGCAAAACAGAATCAGAGATCCTGAGACTTTATTAAAATGTTTGCAAGATGAAGAGGTATGTCATACTTAGTACATCTATTCTCAATCTTATGAAAATACTTTTGTTAGTCATAGTCATAATGAAATGTATGGTTTATTTTTCATGCAGAAACTCAAAAATTTAAAAGGCATCCTTTTAAATGAGGAATATGACCAGCCTCCATTTGAAATCAATGAAAATCATCTAAATTGTATGAGCAAATCCTTAAGAGTGTTGTCTTATGAAGGAACAACAATAATATTCAGGGAGAAATGTCATAAACCATTTAAACAACTCAGAAATCTTTCAATCCCTAGTAATGTTCCTGATTTACCAATGGAGTTCAATAAACTTGGGCGTCTTGTCAGGTACAAAGGCCCATTCACGCAAGAAATGAGTTTCTATAAGGTAAACTCTACATCTTTAAATCATATTTGTCATTGAATTTAAAGCTTTCATCAGATTGTATAATGACACTTAATCCTAGTTCATATTTTCTATGCAAATATGTAGCTTCCTCCAAGCCTGCACGCTTTCCACATTATAGGTTCTTCTGATAATGGAGTTGCAAATTCTAAAATTCCTCCCACGGTCACTCCGGCTTCTTCTTCGGTTGTAAAATTAGGCTTTTCTGATTTGAAAAATATGCAAAGGCTACCAGATGGAGTGGAAAAGCTATCAAAGTTAGATGAACTATATTTAATTGATTGCCATTAATTAAGAGAACTTCCTTCCAAATTGGGGGATCTCAACAATCTAACAAGGTTGTGGTTAGATCAGTGCCATGAATTGAAAAAGTTGCCTTCAGACTTTGGGCAACTTAGCAATTTGACATCATTATATTTAAGCGGCTGCTCTGCATTATGTGTATTGCCTTCCAACTTTGGACATCTCATTTCCCTAAAATGTTTGCACTTAGATTATTGTTCAAATTTGAAAAAGTTGCCTTCAAACTTTGGGCAACTCAAAAACTTGGAAGAGTTAGATTTGAGCCATTGTTTTGGGTTAGAAGAATGGCCATCAAGCTTTCGAGGTCTCACAAAGATGAAGAAGATGGTTTTGGTAGGTTGTTCCATGAAGTTAAAAGAGTCATTACCTCATAGTATTAGAAGTTGTTCTATCATATTTGATTAAATACTATTTTCAACAATTTTATTTTTAGAGGTTTCTCTATTTTTTAATAAAATTTGTAATAGCACATGTAAGGTTTGTAATTTTCAAATGGCTTCTTATTTTTTAATTAATATTATTTTCTAGTGTATTTAATTTATTTTAAAATTTACATTTACTTTTTCTTTTAGTTTAATTAAAACTCATTTTAAAATAACAATTTTGTAAGCTTTTCAAATAATGATATATTATTATGAAGGAAAAATGTTTCTTTATGTAAATCTAGATCAATTTAATAAATGCATATAAATGAAGTATAAATTAATTTAGATTAATTTAAAGTAGTTGGGAAAGACAAATGTGGAATCAAAGTTATTTTTGAAAATTAAATGTATACTTAGATTTTGATACAAGGATGGAATATGAATGTTGATGACTTGAAGAACCATTTTGTCACAATATAGAAAATTAATGACCTTGGTGTATAAGCTATCCTCAAACTTTGTACAAATCCAAAACTCTATGTGGGTCAATCTCATAGTTCAAAATCAATCTTGTGTGAAAATATGATCTCTTGGGTATTGTTCTAACTTTGTTGAATGCATGTAGGTTTTTGTGATTCTTGTTCTTTGTTGACGTGTAAGTATTGGCAATATTTGAAAATGCCTTGGGATAAATGGTTGAATTGCAAGGGTTCATGCTCTCCTTAATCACCCTCCTTGAAAAACTAACTTTGCAACCTTGGCTAAGCTTTGGTAGATTGCAAGCAAGCAATGTCCTAAATTTGAAAATGAATTTTGATGCAAGTTGTGCTCCAAATCAAGATATTCCTAGGAATGATCCTAATCACTTAAATATTTGAATGATCTAGGATGATCTTAGATGTATTTCAACATTCAAATTAATGTTTTTAAATACTAATACATAATGAGTAATTTTTCAAATTTGTATCAAGTTGGCTCCCAAAGACTAGTGGAAAAGGGTAGGATTCAGTAACTTGATATTTTTAAATTTTGAATTTTGGGACATATCCACGTTATATGGTAACAAACTAGCATGTTAAATTTTCAAAGCCAAGATATTTTGGTAGAATACCAATACTAGTTGGGCCACAAGAGTTGAATTAATCCTACTAGAAAAAACATGGAAAAAAAATTTAACCTAAGAGAAATTAGTAAGCTCTCTCCACAACAAGAGATAGAGAAAAGAGAAAAATTCCTATGTTGGAATTGTGATATAGAAAATGGTCAAGGAGTCATAACTATTCTAGTAGTGAGAAAAATAATAAGGTTGAAGAAGAGGGAGAAGCACCTTCAAAAGAATCAAACATAAAACTTAAGAAAAAGGATTCTAAGGAAAAAGAAAATAGTACTAACTCCCTACATGCATTGAATGGAACAAATTCACCACAAACACTTAAATTAATTACAAATAGGGTGAGTGGAGGATCATTATAGGCCAAACTATGCCTCTAAGTGGCACTAAAAATGCAAAAAAATAAAGTTAAGAAACTTGACATAAAAATTTGAATAGGTTATTAACATAATTTGGAAAATATGTAGGAATAGAATTTGTTGTAATTTGAATGTAGTTTGTAGGTTGCTAAATTTTTTTAGAAAAAAAGTAAATTTATTTGGTGAAAATTTAAAATTTCAATGAAGTACTATACTTTTTGAAAAAAAAAACAAGTGTCATTTTGGCCAACCTAAGTATGAGAATTTTTTTTTTATCTTTCAATATAAGTAAAGGAAAAATGCTCGAATGTAACACATTTTTTTATAATATTTTTGCAAGTAATAATTTGTTATGAATTTTTTAGGAGTTTCCAAAAATATTAAAAACTAATTTTCTAACTATTAGAGTGAATAACCCAGGAAAAATCAATGACAAAAAACCTTCATGTGAGATAGAGAGGAGCACTAAGCTACTTCACTAGAGAAGAAAATGAAATATGAGATGATTAATTTACACAATGTACAGGCTTTTAAAGCCATGAGAAAAGTGTTGGGTGGAAAAACTACCCACATGGGAAAAACCACCTAGGAGAAACTAATCAGAGTAATCTACCCTAAGTGAAAATTTAATTACACTAACACCCCGCTTAAGTGCAACTTAAGGAGAATGAAAATGCAAAAATGCAAAGAATGCAATATGGGTCCCGACTACACAACCATGTTAGGTACCCATTTACAATGCAATCTCTCACAACCAGAGAAAAGGAGAAAAAACCCTATAGGAAAAAAACCCTCTCCAAAAGAGAGAAAAGAAAAAAAATGATGCATAGATGGAGGACTCAATAATACCCCCCAAGGACTCCATACACCATGTATATACAACAATCAATGGTCCCCCCAATAAGAGGGAAAGAGAGAGAGTATATATAGCCCCCCACAATGTCTAATCACCTAAAAAAATGGTAGGTGTTTGAAGACAAAACATGATCCAATGTCAACAAACAACTTGTCTCCCTTTCAGAAGAAACAAAATCAAATATAAGTGCAGGTATTCTTCTCATTCCAAATAGGAATTCAAAGAAAGAAGCATGAATATGTATGATGATGTCTCTAGAATCTACTCATATGTCACCAAGACCTTGGAAGATGATGCCACAAACCAATCAGGAACATGCCTTATCACAATAGAAGGTGAAAAACAAGGTATCACTAGAAACTGATGTTGTACAATATCCAGAGACTGAAATGTGGTGACAACATTTGTACCACAACTATCATCAAATATGAGGGATATACCCTCAAATGTGTCCTCCAAATTAGAAATGTGAGATTCCACGAACAATGAACTAATGTTCAAAAAATAAGAATCCCAAGTAGGAAGACAATGAGACACTGGTTGTGATGAATCACTAGATGTGCTCAATGAATCATCAACACAAAATGAATGGTCCTACTAAATAGGAATGATAGGAGCCTCACTCAATGACTTTGCACAATGAATCACTGAAGGTGAAGGTATATCAACTATCCTTGGTGGAGCAGAAGGAGCATCTAAAGAACCTTCGTCATCCTCATTTAAGACTCAAATTATTCCAACACTTTAGACTCCTGCATAGTAGCATTATCATAGGGTATCCTGTCTTAAAAATGAAGAGGCACAAGACAATCTGAAACAAGATCATCTAGGAATAGCGGGGTATCAGGATCTCCATGTATTTCCCAAATTTTAGTCCAAAGAATATAAGGACACTCAAAATGATTAATAGCATCCAAAGTGGCATCATCATTATGTATTGCAATAACTCCTTGGACACGATCCCTTTTGAAATTCCATGCAAATTTCTTACTATCAGTACCAGGAGGGGAACAAGATTATACAAATGTGGCAACAAATGAAGCCATCTGAGATGTTTTATGATACCATCTTTCCATTGTTTATAGTTTCCCCTTTCCAACATAATCACAACAGGATGCAATGAAAACCCCATAATCAACTATGACAAAGCTCCCAAAATTCAAAGATAGTAATCTTCAATAACAAATAGAAACTCTCAAATACTGCAAATGAAGGCTTCCCAAAATACTTCAAGAAGCAAAAAAAGGCTGAGAATCAAACAACTCCAAAGAGCACAACACCAATATTGAACATCAACAGATTAAAAGCACCACCAAACAAAAAATATATGAGAGAAATTCTTCAACCACTACAAAGGTGATGAAAATACCTTTCCGTTGATATGTGGTTTGTGAAAATTGGCCTTCGTTTGCAAAAGATATGCAAAAATGAAAAAAGGCCTATAGAGGCACTTTTGGAGCTCTCGATCACACCATACGACCATAGAATGCTCGCAGGGGCTTTAAAGTGAAACTCTCAGCTTAAGTGAACTTCAAATCGCCTAGTTCAAGACAACAAACCAAGTCATGCCACCAAGCGGCCAATCACCAAGCAATATACACTTCAAGGGGCTCTCGATCACACCATATGACCATAGAATGCGCGCAAGGGCTAAAAAGTGAAACTCTCAGTTTAAGTGAAGCTCAAATTGTGCCTAGTTCGAGACAACGAACCAAGTCATGCCACCAAGTGGCCAATTACCAAGCAATATACACTTCAAGGAAAATCATGCATGCATGAGAAGGGGGCCTTATTGGTCACAAGAGCCTTTGGTCATAACATGTTTGAGGGCACAAGGCAATAAAAAGCCTATTTAGAACTACTTTCCCAGCAATGTGGGATACATGCTTTTGAAAGACACCTCCAAAAAGAAACTTGGGCCCACACACTCTTCGGTTGCACAACAACCCACACATTCCACAGATATATCTCAAGCACTATGATTGATCTATAGAATAGTCACGACTTGTACGAGCTAGATTTCACCTTCCACACCAAAATGCGGCCTCAACTGGAAATGAAATTCACTGCACAAGAAAAAAGTAGGTCTCGAATCATAGTTTGCAATCTCCAACAAATTGAATTCGGGCCTTTCTTGGCAGTGGTATCGGCTTCTCTAGAGAAATCGTGGGTCAAAGTGTTGAATCAAGCCTTTTCAAACAGAAAAATCACACGCCCAAATTGGAACTCGTTTGGAAAAGGAATGATGCTTCAAGACAAAAAACACATCCCTTAGCAGAAAATTGGGCTTTCAAAGACTGGAAAATTTTGGCCAATGCGTCCCCAACAAGAGAGAAGAAAGACACGATATGTGAAGCCCACATAGCACAGGGAAAAAAAAGGTGCCTCCAGCAAAAATGTTGTCTCCAAATGGTAAACCGAGCCCTTTACAGCCCGAATCGGTTCCAAAAAAAAAGCCTCACCTAGGTCTTCAAGCAAAATCGTGCCCACATAGCATAAAGTCGGGCAGAATGCCTTCTTCTCAACAGATGAATTGCTTCTTCCACAACAAAACGAGAAATAGCACCTCAAACCACTGGTTGAAATCGCTTCCTCCAGTGAAGAAACAAATTCGCAGCAGGAAAATAGAGAAAATCGACAATCAATTTTGAAATTTGGAAAATTTCAAATGTTGAAAAAATAAACGATCTCAAAATCTCCAGCGAAAACTCTCAGGGAGGATTCGCAGATTGGGTGGCTCTAATACTATGTGGTATTAGAGTGAATAACTTAGGAAAAATCAACTGCAAAAAACCTTCACTAGATAAAGAGGAGCACTAAGTTTTTAAAGCCATGAGAAAAGTGTCGGGTGGGAAAACTACCCACACAAGAAAAACCACTGGGGAGAAATTAATCGAAGTAATTTACCCTAAGTGAAAACTTAATTACACTAACAATAACCAATCTAACTTAGTCAAAAATATATTTAATTCAAAATTATTTTTTCAACTTATAGTTTGGAAAGCATAGAGTGTGACATATCTTTCTTTTGGATTCAAAAAGTGTGAAACTATTTGAAAGTTATGGATGTTTTTCAATTAGTCTATCAATCATGACTTCAGAGATAGTGCATGTAGAGAATCAATAATAATTTATTAAATTCAAAATAAACCATATCTTATATATTCCAACTAGAATGCTAACAATTTCTTGAATAAAACCTTTTTATTTCATCAACTTTAGATTAAAATTTTTTGTCAGCACGAAGGGTGAAGTTCGAAAAACCATGGGAACCCTCTATACACATTGGGGTAGTTGACTTTTCAGGTTTGACACCCCCAAGACAAATCCCAAAGCATTCTCGAGGCAACAACTAAGGAAATTTTTTTTGTCAAAAAAATGGATATCCATTTTTTGTAGCTTGATATTAATATATATATATATATATATATATAAGAATATATAACATAATATAATACATGGTATTAATATATATTAGTATATATATATATATTTGATAAGTAAGGAGGGTTTATATTAATTATCAAAATATTTTACATATCATGGCCCCTAGGGCAGTGAAGTTACATATCAAAGACCACGATGAGCTTATAATAGAGCAACCCAAAACATTTCTTCACAAT
>VDFB02013264.1:0-15923 GCA_007258455.2 Sequoia sempervirens | reverse complement strand
ATTAATATCTAATCTGGATAGGCGTACAAATATACATATATAGAGAGAGAGATAATTTTATGATGATTAATATGAATTGAGTAAAGATATGTTATGCTTAAATTGGTAGCTAAGTAAATACTGAATCTATTTATATTATTATAAACATCAGCCTTTTCTTTACGCAATCATGTGTAAGATTGGCAAGGAAACATGTTAGGGAAGGGCGGAATAGGTTCTGTCATTAAGCACGCCAACCCTAAGTTGGATGGGTGTAATGTCCCCTTTTTAGCCCTATGCATTTCAGTGGCCGACAGCCTATTTTCGAAGTCCCATAGGGTGCTCAAAGGTAGTTTTTAGGGTTTCCAAGATTCTTGGAGATTTCTCGTCAATTTTTCAGGGGTTTGTTGTTGCAATTTGCCAAAAGGATTTTTAGGTCTTTTTGGATTTTCTGAGAACCTTAGTGGGTAGTCACTGCTATTTTTAGTAGTGTCTATTTTTAGTAAGTCACGACAGCTACCCAGAATGTGCTCATTTTGAGTTTGGAGTCACTATTTTTAGCAGTATGCTATTTTTAGTAAGTGCTAATTCTAGCACGGGTTTGGCAAGGTTTCCAATTTTAGCAATAATGGCAGTTGCAGTGTTTGGCATCTTGTTATTTTCCGTAGTGGCTTCTCCAACATTCGTGGAGTTTGCAAATGGAAGGTTTGCAACTTAAGTTAATATTATAATGTCATTTGACCCCATTGGACCCCACACCTAGCTTGATGACTTAAGTTATTTTTAAAAGCAAATATTATGCAAAGCTAAAGTGGACGCCTAGTTGGGAACTTAAAGCAATTTAAATGATAAATTCATGCATATCAAGGATGGATGCCTAAGTATGAGAGTTAAGTGATTTTTAATTGAATTTTGTATTGCTCCAAAAGGTTGTGTCCCTTTTTGGGGGGAAAAGCATTTCAAACATCTAGGTCTTGGAGCCTATTTATATGCCCTCTCTTGCTCTCATTTGGTTATGCAATTTGGAGATAAAATTGTGTTGCCGGATTGGAACCAGAGTGTTCTTTCCTAAATCTTTGGAGGACGAAAACCCTCTTTAGGTTGCTGGTTTCAAATTTGAAAGATAATCCTTGGCTGGTGGAGTGTGATTACATTGAGTAATCACCATTGGAGCTTAACGGTGATGGTTTGTTACTTATGATGAATTGATTTGGGTGTATTTTGGAAGTGATTTCTTGGAGTTTCAGATTTTTGGTTGCATTTTCCAAACCCTTGGCTGTACCATTGTTTTGCTCACGCTGCTTTGAGGAGTGCGTAACTTTTTGTGGGTGTTGGCTTTTTGGCTCTTCCATCCTAGAGTGCCCCTTCTTGCAAAGTTTGGCATTCTATGGAGAATGGCTTTTCCTTGCTGTTCGCCCGACCTCTAGAGAGGTCATACAACTTGGCTGGAGGATGTTTTGGCATGTGACTTTGCTGATCAGACTTGTTGGTGGGTGCTAACTATCTTGTCTTGGACACCCAGCCTTGTTTAGACATTTGCAAGTGATTTGGAGTGATTCAACAAAGTTTGGGCAAAGTTATGTTCATTTTATTATTGTTGGTTGGCACAATCAACTTGTTGTACATGCATACTTGTTGAATCAAACCTGGGTATCAAACCTGTAGCAGCAACTTGTTAGTCCTTCCATTGACCTCTAGTGGACCAATCTTGAGGTATACTTGTTCTAGTTTGAAGGGGGTGTTCTTATCCTGCATTGTAGCATCTTGGGAGGGTGTTCTACTTCATATTTTTGTCATTTACCTCTCATAACAGCAATATCTAATGCACTAATATGATTATGTTGAGCTCATTGTAACAACATTGATAGTATCATAGGTGAATGCTCTTGTATTGGCTTTGATACTTACCCCACTAAATAAGTGGTTGCTCCTACTGAAAAGTAGTTGAGCATTTTGCTTTATGTACTTCTCACTCCCGCTGAATAAGTGGTTGAGTTTTCTATATTTCCTTTCTTGCTTTACAATTGCTTATCTTTGGATTTCATCTAACACTAGTGGGTGCAAATTTGTGGAAAAAATAAGGGTGGGAACCAAAAGACCGGCCTAGTAGTGAGGGCGGCTACCCAGGGTGTTAAGGGTGAGGTTTGTGTCCCACCAACCTCGGAGGTAAAGGCATAGAAGCCACAAGCACAGTGGACACATGTCATGGTGCCCCACCATTTGGTTATCATGTACACGCTTACCACCACGACAGGTAAATCCGTCAGGGTTTAGCCCTTCACGCACAGGACATTACAACCCACCACACTCTACAGAGCTCAACCTCGAGACCTTAGCTCTGATACCACAAAACAGCAGTTTAATATGCACATACAGCAAGTTGATTGAGCCAACCAACAATAGTAAAATAAACATAACTTCGCCCAAACTCCGTAGAATCACTCCAAATCACTTGCAAATGTCTAAACAAGGTTTGATGTCCAAGACAAGATAGTTAGCACCCACCAACAAATCTAATCAGCAAAGTCACATGCCAAAACATCCACCAGCCAAGTTGTACAGCCTCCCTAGAGGGGCGACCAGCAAGGAAAAACCATATCTCCATAATGCTTTAAGGGGCGCCCTAGGATGGAAGAGCCAAAAAGCCAACACCCACAAAAAGTTATCCACTCCTCAAATCAACATGAGCAAAACAATGGTATAGCCAAGGGTTTGGAAAATGCAACAGAGCAATCTGAAACTCCAAGAAATCACTTCCAAAATGCACCCAAATCTTTGCACAAATAGTCAACATACCAAAACATAGCTAGAATTCATCATGAGTAACCAAAACTAAAAACAAACCATCACCATTAAGCTCCAATGGTGATTACTAAATGCAATCACACTCCACCAGCTAGGGATTATCTTTCAAATCTGAAACCAGCAACCTAAAGAGGGTTTTTGTCCTCCAAAGATTCAGGAAAGAACACTCTGGTTCCAATCCAGCAGCATAAATTTATCTCCAAATTGCATAACCAAATGAGAGCAAGAGAGGGCATATAAATAGGCTCCAAGACCCAGAAGTTTGAAATGTTTTTCCCTCAAAAAGGGACGCCACCTTTTGGAGCAATATAAAATTCAATTAAAAATCACTTAACTCTCATACTTAGGCATCCATCCTTGATATGCATAAATTTATCATTTAAATTGCTTTAAGTCCTCAACTAGGCATCCACTTTAGCTTTGCATAATATTTTCTTTTAAAAATAACTTAAGTCATCAAGCTAGGTGTGGGGTCCAAGGGGGCCACTTGACATTATAATATTAACTTAAGTTGCAAACCTTCCATTTTCGAACTCCAAGAATATTGGAGAAGCCACTACTGAAAATAACAAGACGCCAAACATTGCAACTGCCACCACTACTAAAACTAGAAACCTTGCTCTGAATTGCTACCAAACCCTACTAGAAATAGCACTTACTAAAAATAGCATACTGCTAAAAATAGTGACTCCAAACTCAAAATGAGCACATTCCAGGTAGCCATCATGACTTACTAAAAATACACTGCTAAAAATAGCAGTGACTGCCCCCTAAGGTTCTCAAAAAACCCAAAAAGACCCAACAATCCTTCCAGAAACTCCAGCAACAAACCCCTGAAAAACTGACGAGAAACCTCCAAGAATCTTGGAAACCCTAAAAATTGCCTCCAAGCAGCCTACAAGACTCCGGAAATATGTTGTCAACCACTAAAAAGCATAGGGCTAAAAAGGGGACATTACAATCCTCCCTCCCCAAGATTGCTTGTCCTCAAGCAATGCCACCACAACTCCAAAAACAATGGACCAATCCACATAAAACCAAGTAAGACCCATGGTCCCACATCCACCTCAGGAAGGACCCACCATGCTAAAGCTGCACCACTTTGGTCACAACTGTAAAACCATCGTGCCAAAATTGCACTATCCTCTCTTGTAACCCCGAAATGTTACCATCCACTAGACTCAATCTAACATACCTGGGAAGCCTAAAATCAACACCATGCAACATCTCCTACCCAAACCTCTCTGAGAAGTCCATATCTATAATCCCACTACCTAACACGATCTAAGGCAATAAGAAGGAAAGTCTGCTCAACCCAAAACCATACTCAGCATATCTCCTCATGGTGTCAAGCAGAGCCACGGCTGCAAAAGTGACTCCCTCCAATCTTCTTGCTAAGAGGAAAACCATCCTTAGCAAGAGTTCAACTAGCTCATCATCATAATACCATACACAACTATGAAGACTTCTGAAAACTCTAATTGTTCCAACTCCAAGATTCACAGAATGAACTATCAAAATTTGCATCATAAACCTTCATAAGATGAACTCTTCGAGTTTGAAAGGTTTGAAGAAACAAATAATCACTGTTGTTCAAAGCTGGGATCAATGAGGTACAATTAAATTTATGCGCTCCACACAAGGGATAACAGCAGTGCCAAAGGAACTCCCAAGTATGAGCATTATGTTACACCCTAACAACTCATGAGTGGCTAGATAACACTCCAAAGCAATCTCCAATTGAAACCCTCTACTTCCTTGACAAGGAATAATGTGCCAACTCTCCTGAATGAGAGCAACCCAAAATGTGAGATGGTTATCATGCAACCAAACAACAAGCTCAAGACTAGAAATCTAACCCACTCTTTGCCAAGGAACACTCCCAAGAGTAACCATCTGTTCATTTCTCCAACCCTTACTTAAAATTTATTTCCAATCTATTTGTTGACAAACAATTGGAACCACCAATTGGCTGGTAAGGAAGGGGACAGCACCATAAGTTCTGAAATTTTGATCCTTATCCTTCCAAGGATCCTTCTTACCATACTCAATAAGCTCCATCAATCCATGTTGAGAATCCCAGACATGGATATCCAACCAAGAATGATCCCCAACATACCGAGAAAAGTACACATCACATCTCCAAGTGCTATCTAAAACAAAATACATATCCAAGAAGTTAGTGACTTCTTGGGTAAACCCATGTAGCCTATCCATGAAAGCTTCAACAACTATGGAGCATGGAGCAATTGTCTTCAAACCCAATCCCCAAAAGGGATTAGTATAAGCTAAAGCATCACTCAACCCAAGGGATGGATTGCCAAACATGTAGACATCCTGCTTTGGTACTTTCTCCCAAACTTCATAAGTAACAAGCCTAAAATCTCCTTTCCTTGCTGCTATAATGAAATTTTCAACAGCTACCAAACCATGTTTTGATAACACCTTGATGTCAAAGATGTGGAAGTCACCATGATCCGACACTTCCCATGTGGAAACTTCATCCTCAACCCCACTTATGCATTTGATCAAGCAACCTTCCTGGAAGATTATCAATCACAAAGATTGGCTCAACCTCATGATTTGTTCTCAAATCATCAATAAGTTGAGAGCCACATTTTATCTCATGCTTGGACACTCCACCAAGATCCCATATCTTGCCATTGACACTAGATATTTCATCTTCAATCACAAAGAGAGGGTTATCATAAGTTAGCTCTACACCCACTTCAAAGAGAGGGTTATCAAGAACATGAAAATCATTTCCTTTCTCTCGTTCAAATCCAACTTCTTGATCAAACTCTACACTTGTAACTTCTGATTTTTGTGGAAAATCCTCTAAGTTAAACTCCTCTTGAAGACTATCAAGCTCATCAATCACTTGTTTGATTTCTTCAGCTCTTTGTTCATTCTCTTGCACCCTAAGATGTTTGGAATCAGCTAGCTGATCTTCTACCTCCATTAGTGCCATTTGAGTTTTTTCTAACATATCTTTTGTTGATTCAAGCTCAAGAGGAAGTTCATCAACCTTTCTCTCCCTTTCTTTGAACGCACTAATAGTCTCCTTTGCAAACTCGAGGGCATAGTTTCGATCTCTAATGACGTGTAAGAACTTTTGTTTCAATGTTTCCAATGAATCTTTGATTAGCTGCAGATTAGGGAGAGTGACTCCATTCCTAACTCCTTCATGTCTCTCTTCAATTTGAGCCTTCCAGCAAGTATTTCAAATCTGGATAGAGCTTGCACTTCATCTTCAATGAACACCAAGGATTGACCTTTCCAATCATAAGCATGCAAGGATGGTGTATAGTTGTTAGGTTGCATGCCAAAATCAAAACTCCCTTTCTTGTCATCAATGCCTCCATAGCTGCTCCAAGACTCTTGCCTTCCTCCTCCAACTTGCTGAAAATGCTCACTATCATGATGAGGATTAAACTCCACTAGTTCTTCAAAACTTTGCTTACAATCAGCTTCATGCATTGATAAATCAGATTTGTGTTCAAGATCATCATCAAACTTCCCACAATTAGCTCCTTCAATAGTATCCTCATGGCTTACATTGTGCTCTTTGATTTGAACATCATCATGACCAAAGGGAAATTCATCCCAAATAGGATCCTCATTATACTCGGGTGCTAACACACCTGGGTCCCATGTGCTAAGGGGTCGATTGCTCGGGTCAAGGTAAATGTGATCACTGTACTCTTCATGATCAAATGCCCCTGTGAATGAGTCACTTTTCAACTTCCTGATACTAGCATCATGATAGTCATTCATCTCCATATCTTGCAATGTCAAATCAGTCCTAACCAAACTTCTTTGTTCACCACATACTGGATCTTGTGGACTACCATCATAAGTATGAACAACATCCAACTCAAAGTCAACCAAGCCACCATTTGATTCCTTGCCAAGATAGGGTAAGGGTGCTGAAGCAATTCTAGTTTCCCCTAGAGGAATAACAAACGAACTCATACCTCCTTGAAACTGATCTATCATGGAAGGTTTGATAATTTCCATGGCGGTATCTTCCTCAAACTTCATGTGTTCTTCATTTGCAGTTTCAACATGTGACTTTTCCTCAATCTCACAGTCATCTTGAAGTGTCATGCGCTCTTCATCTTTTTTAGGACTTAGATTCCCATCATCAATGCATGGTGACTAATTTTTTCCTTCCTCGTGCTTACTTGTGGGTTGCAAACCACAAATAAGAACTTCTTTCTTTGATCCCTCTTCAATGGCAAGTTCTGATTTCTCTTTCATTGTTCTTCTGATGTACTTCACCAAGCCTGTTTTTCCAAGTTTCAATATTACAACACAACCCAAGAAAGAGTCAAAAGAAACCGTGTTTCTAAACCCATCTGGCATGCCTTGATACTCTTCAAAGAGGTGGGAAGCCTCTTGTTCATACTTCCTCTTGATCTGATCTTCAACTTTGCTGAAATCCATTGTCATAACTCTGAGTTTTACTGATCTTCCAATAGGTTGGTGAGAACTTTAGTTTTGATACCACTGAGGCACAACCACTACACCAAAAGATTGACCTAGTAGTTAGGGCGACTACCCAGGGTGTTAAAGGGTGAGGTTTGCATCCCACCAACCTCAGAGGTGAAGGCATAGAAGCCACGAGCACAGTGGACACGTGGCCGTGAGCCCCACCATCTAGTTATTAGGTACACGCCTGCCATCACAATAGGTTAATCCATCGAGGTTTAACCCTTCACACACAGGACATTACACCAAAAGACAAGCCTAGTAGTAAGGGTGGCTACCCAAGGTGTTAAGGGTGAGGTTTGCATCCCACTAGCCTTGGAGGTGAAGGCATAGAAGCTACGAGCACAATGGACATGTGGCCATGGAGCCCCACCATATGGTTATCAGGTACACACTTGTCAGCACGACGGATTACATTCATCGAGGTTTAGCCCTTCACGCACAGGACATTACAGCCCACCATGCTCCGCAAAGCTCGACCTTGAGACCTTGGCTATGATACCACAAAGGCCCAAATACCAAAAGACCGGCCTAGTAGTAAGGGCGGCCACCTAGGATGTTAAGGATGAGGTTTGCGTCTCACCAACCTCAAAGGTGAAGGCATAGAAGCCATGAGCATAGTGGACATGTGGCCATGGAGCCCTACCATCTAGTTATCAGGTACACACCTACCAACACGAGTAACATCCGCTAGGGTTTTGCCCTTCACGCACGGGACATTACAATGGGATTGTCTTGGTGGGATGTTTCATCCACTTGGGGCCAAGGGGGGTATAAGCCCACCCTTGGGCTTAATTGGGATGAATAATATATAGGTTCTCACATTGTTGTTAATGTTATTGAGCAGCTTCGGGTTCATCCTTCCAGCCACAAGTGAAGACATAAATAAATGTAGCCTATCGGCTATTTATTTATATGTATCATTTAATGAGAATATGCGCTTCTCTTGGCAACAATATAATTTCTCTTGGGCTGACCTTCCTTATGATTTGTATTTATTATTTGTAATTATATTATTGTATTCTGGCCGACCTTGTAATATGAAGAGGTGCGACCTCTCTCACACTTGTATATATACAAGGTCACCTTCATCTCTTTATCGTCAAGCAAGTTCTATTCATTCTCTCATTAAGGTGCGAATTTCTTCAAGAGCAGAAGTGCGAATTTCTTCAAGAGCGGAATTGAGAATTTCTTAAGGGCAGATTTAGCAGTCCCAAGGAAGTGCAGATCTTCATCTGTTATTGCATCTAGTATAGGTGCTGAATATTGGCCTTGTGATTGGCCTCATTGTAAAGAGAATTGTTGCCATTATTTTTATATAAGAGAGAACTTTTGTTGCTGGGTTTTTCTCCCTCAAGAGGAGGGTTTTCCCAGGGTATCTGTTGTGTTATTGTGTCTGATTTTGAATTAATTTTCTGTGCATATAATCTGCTCACTAAAATTTATATGGTATCAGAGCGGGTTTGAGAGGATCGTGATCAGATTATTGCTAATCAGCATACCCTATTGTTCACTTAATCAAGATGGTGAATGGTTTGACGGTTGAGGATAGACTCGAAGGTGCATCTAACTTCACTTCATGGAGATTCAGGATCATGCTTACTTTGCGTGAAAATGACTTGGGTGAGTTCGTGGAGTCTAGCGTTTCTGAACCTGAGGAGGAAGAAGAAAAGTTGCAGTGGCTGAAGAAAGACATTAAAGCAATGAAGATATTGGTTGATTCCGTAAAGGATCACATTGTTCCTATCATCTCTAAGTTGAAGACAACGAGAGATATGCTCAAGACCTTGGAAGAGATGTACGAAATCAACAACACCAGCCGTGCACTTGCACTAAAGCATCAATTGCATCATGTGAAGATGTCAAAGGGAGAATCTATTATTGCATACTTCATGAGGATTTCAAATTTGAGAGATCAGCTCTCGACAATTGGGCATATGGTTGATGACAAGGATTTGACCATGCTCGCTCTCAATGGGCTACCTTTGTCTTGCGAATCCTTCATTCAGGGAATCAGTGCAAGATCGAAATTGCTGAAGTTCGATCGCCTAAGATCTGATTGCATTCAAGAAGAATCAAGGTTGGTGGCAAGAGGAGTTGGTCAAAGTTCAAAGAATGAAGACATTCATGTTCTCGCCTCCCATGCTTCAAAGAAGAAAGGAAAAGATGGAAGGAAAGGATTCTTCAAGAGGAATCAGGACAAGGGAAATGATGATGCACCTCCATTCAAGAAGAAGAGGGACATGTCCAAGATTCAATGTTTTAGGTGTGATAAGTTTGGGCACTTCGCCAAGTATTGTCCAACTAGACCTAAGCAACAGGCCTCCGTTGCGGATGTTGATGATGCCTCTCCTCAAAAGGATTCAAGTGAATATTTGTTCTATTCGGCATTATCAAGCAGTGTACCTTCCGACACCAACACTTGGATAATCGACAGTGGTGCTTCACGACACATCACCGGTTTCAAGGAGCACTTATCAAGTTTGGTGGAGAAGGAGTCTTCTGAACAAGTCATCATTGGAGATGATGCTAGCTACTCCGTGAAAGGAATTGGGACCTCTACACTTCATTTGGATTCTAGCATCTCACTTCAATTGGGTAATGTTCTTTATGTTCCTGGAATCAAGCGCAATCTTATTTCTATTTCAGCTTTGGAAGATAAAGGATATCAAGTTGCCTTCTCCAAAGGCAAAGTTCTAGTGTGGATGGAGAACTCTAGCTTCAAGGATGCTCAAATAATTGGAGTTAGACATGAAAACCTTTACAAGGTCTGCACACGTTCTTTACAAGCTTTGGTTCATGACTCTTCAAGTCTATGCGATCTTTGGCATCAGAGATTGGCTCACCTACACTTCCGAGCCTTACCTATCATGGAGAAGATGGTGCAGGCCTTCCTAAGTTCAACCAGGAGCACGAAGGTACTTGCAAGGGCTGCGCATTGGGTAAGAATATAAAAGCCCCTTTTCATAGTAGTGAAAATAGATCTAAGTGTATTTTAGACCTTATTCATTCTGATTTATGTGGTCCTATGTGCGTTCCTTCTTGAGTGGTTTCTTGTATTATGTTCTTTTCATTGATGATCACTCTAGGAAGACTTGGATTTATTTTTTGAAATCTAAAGAGTCTGAGGAAGTGTTGGATAGGTTTAAAGAGTTTAAAAGCCTTGGTAGAAAATCTTTCTAGTAAAAGAATTAAGGTCCTCAGATCTGACAATGGTGGAGAATACACCTCTGGTAGTTTTCGAAATTTTTGTATTGATGTAGGGATTAAGAGGGAGTTTTGTGTTCCCTATAATCCTCAACAGAATGGTGTTGCAGAAAGAAAGAATAGGACAATCGTGGAAGCAGCAAAGGCCATGATTCATGATCAAGATTTGCAAACCTTCTTATGGGCAGAAGCTTCTAGAACAGCTGTATATGTTCAGAACAAATGTCCTCATAAGATCTTGGAGAATATGACTCCAGAAGAAGCCTTTACAGGAAAGAAGCCTGAAGTCAATCACTTGAGGATCTTTGGATGTCCTGTCTATGTTCATGTTCCCAAGGAAAAGAGAACCAAGTTAGAGCCTTCTGGCAAGAAGGGAATATTTGTGGGCTACAGTGAGACATCAAAAGCCTACAGAATTTACATTCCAGGTCCGAAGTTGATCGAGATCAGTAGGGATGTCACATTCGAAGAAGATGTTGCATTCAAGAGATCCAGGGGGGTTCACATGGAGATTGATAATGATGAGTCTCCTCGGGATATGGAAGTTGACCATACTCTTGAGATTCAGAGGGATACTTCCGAACCAAAAGAAGATATTGATCCTGTTGAACCCTTGGAACCTACTAATGGGCCTACTGACATTGTTATTGGGAGAAAGAGACCTCTATGGGCCATTCGTACTATGCAAGAGGCTGAAAGTTTTGCAGCTCCTAGAGGCACATTCAGAGAAAGCAAAAGGCCACATAAGTTCTCCAGTTATGTTGCCT
Source organism: Sequoia sempervirens (assembly GCA_007258455.2). Taxonomy (NCBI): domain Eukaryota; kingdom Viridiplantae; phylum Streptophyta; class Pinopsida; order Cupressales; family Cupressaceae; genus Sequoia; species Sequoia sempervirens. Next base: position 4,671 of record VDFB02013264.1, on the reverse strand, counting down.
TGATGAGTCAGATTATAGAATCCGAGCCTACCTGTGTTGAGGAAGCATCTTGTCATCAGGTTTGGAAAGATGATATGACAGAGGAGTATCAATCAATTCTTAAGAATGATGTTTGGGATATTGTTCCTAGACCCGAGGGCAAGTTTGTGGTATCTTCTAAATGGCTATTCAAGATTAAGCATGTTGCAGATGGAAGCATTGAGAAGTACAAAGCAAGATTTGTGGCTTGTGGGTTTTCTCAGAAAGAGGGAGTTGATTACGAAGAAACCTTTGCTCCTGTTGCTCACTATACTTCAGTCAGAACCATCATTGCTATTGCTGCATCTAGAGGATGGAAGATTCACCAAATGGATGTGAAGACAGCTTTTCTCAATGGAGTAATTGAGGAAGAAGTTTATATAGAGCAACCTAATGGATTTGAGGTTCATGGAAAGGAGTCACATGTTTGCAAGCTGAAGAAGGCCTTGTATGGTCTTAAGCAGGCTCCTCGTGCTTGGTACGAAAGGATTGATCGTTACCTATCAAGCTTGGGTTTCTTAAAGAATGATGCTGATTCAAATCTCTACTTCAAGGTAATGAATGGTGAAGCATTAATTTTGGTTTTATATGTTGATGATTTGATCCTTAATGGAGAAGATCCCCTGATTCTTGAGTGTAAGAAGGAATCGACTTCTGAATTTGAGATGAAGGACCTTGGGCTCATGCATTACTTCCTTGGCTTAGAAGTCTGGCAGAAACCAGATGAGATGATTCTAAGTCAAGGGAAGTACACCATTGATATACTCAAGAGATTTGGCATGATGGATTGCAAAACCATGTCCACACCTATGGAGACCAACTTACATAAGTTGAAGGAGGCTGCAGCTAATTCAGACTTGGTGGATCCTACATTGTACAGACAGCTTATTGGATCTTTGATGTATCTAGTTAACACTAGATCTGACATTTGTTATGCAGTAAGTGCACTTAGCCAGTTTATGTGTGATCTAAGATAGATACATCTTGTTGCAGGTAAACATATCCTGAGATACTTGCGTGGCAAAGTTGGATATGGGTTGAGGTATTCTTCAGATGCAGACTTGGAGTTACATGGTTTTATTGATTCTAATTGGGCAGGTTGTGTCACAGATCGAAAGAGCACCTCTAGTTGTTGCTTCAATTTGGGTTCTGCTATGATTTCCTGGTGCAGTAGGAAGCAATCATCTATAGCTTTAAGTACAGCAGAGGCCGAGTACATTGCAGCTTGTATGGCAACTCGAGAAGTAGTATGGCTTCGTAAGCTCCTTGCAGGATTGTTCGGACAATCAATGGAGCCTACTATCATTCATTGTGATAATCAGAGTTGTATGAAGCTTTCTGTCAATCCTATGTTTCATGACAGAACCAAGCATGTTGAGATCAAGTACCACTACATTAGGGATATGGTACTAAGGAAGGTTGTACAGTTGAGGTACATCAGCACTGATGAGCAGACGGCAGATATTCTCACCAAGCCTCTCGCCAGGATAAAGTTTGTGTACTTTCGAGATAAGCTTGGTATGGTGGAGAATCCAGCCTTGACTGAGTAAGAGTCTCAATATCAATGAGCCTTGTTTAATGAGTTCTTCTCTGAGAGAGAAGTTCGAGGTGAAATCCCTTGTTAATGCATTTTCCTCTGAGACGGAGGAATTTGAGGTGTAAGCCCTTGTTTCCACCCTCTAAGCCTGAGTCATGGTGGATGTCATGTGTGAGACTCCATGACACATTTTGTACTTGTGAATGTCACGTTGAGGTGATAACATCACGCAAGTGATAAACACTTGTACACACCATAGTATGGTTGTAGCCATTATGGTTGATATCGTGTTGAGGCAATATCTAACATCATGTTGAGGTGATTTGTCTTGAGCAACTGGAAGTTCTCTCCCTAGTTGAGAGGGAGTGTTAATGTTATTGAGCAGCTTCGGGTTCATCCTTCCAGCCACGAGTGAAGACATAAATAAATGTAGCCTATCGGCTATTTATTTATATGTATCATTTAATGAGAATATGCGCTTCTCTTGGCAACAATATAATTTCTCTTGGGCCGACCTTCCTTATGATTTGTATTTATTATTTGTAATTATATTATTGTATTCTGGCCGACCTTGTAATATGAAGAGGTGCGACCTCTCTCACACTTGTATATATACAAGGTCACCTTCATCTCTTTATCATCAAGCAAGTTCTATTCATTCTCTCATTAAGGTGCGAATTTCTTCAAGAGCAGAAGTGCGAATTTCTTCAAGAGCAGAATTGCGAATTTCTTAAGGGCAGATTTAGCAGTCCAAGGAAGTGCAGATCTTCATCTGTTATTGCATCTGGTATAGGTGCTAAATATTGGCCTTGTGATTGGCCTCATTGTAAAGAGAATTGTTGCCATTATTTTTATATAAGAGAGAACTTTTGTTGCTGGGTTTTTCTCCCTCAAGAGGAGGGTTTTCCCAGGGTATCTGCTGTGTTATTGTGTCTGATTTTGAATTAATTTTCTGTGCATATAATCTGCTCACTAAAATTTACAATTGTAAGTACGCCAGCCCTAAGTTGGATGGGATTGTCTTGGTGGGATGTTCCGCCCACTTGGGGCCAAGTGGGGTATGAGCCCTCCCTTGGGCTTACTTGTGATGAACATTTTTTCTAGCGCCCTATCATGCATTCCTCTCCAATCTCTACCATGATAGGTTATTGAAAAGAGTCTATAGATTGGATTCAAGTCTAAGTAGTCATTCATTATTTCATAAATTTTAATAGTTGATTTATTCTTAAGTTTAATGTTTATTATATAATTACAATGGAGTATCATTTGTAAAACAATTTTATGTTGTGTAAATGTCTCTTAAGGAAGATTCAAGCATACTCCGAGTAGGGGATATTACAAAAAAAGCTTGAGGATTTGTTAATATTCATTATAAAACTGGAATAATTTTAATAGATAACAATAAATATTTTCATGTGCTATAGGAACATTGGCAAAGGAGTAGCACAAGCAATCATTGTCAATTGTCAGCTAACTCTTCCTAACCAACATCAAACATTATATAAATGCATATCATTATTTCAGAAGGCGGTAATTCTGTGTCTGGTCCCACCACCAATAATTGTCAATGTACATAGAATTTCATAGAAACAATAAATCAAATTTCAATTTATCCATGATAACCATGTACAATGTGTATGCGGTTCCTTTCCTTCTATCAGTTACAATTGTGCAATACATCAAAAAAGAAAAAAAACATTAAATTGAGCTGCTACAAACTCAAAAGTTATTTATCCTTGTTCTGAATACTAATGCTGTTATCAAATGCATAGTTAGCTTGCTTCAGTAAGCCAAAGCCAAAAAGTGGTCAGACCATGAGCAATAAAACAATAAATCTATAGAAGAAACTCAGAATAAGCACATTCTTTGCATGCCTTTTCTCCAGACATTATATGCAATCAGCATACTCTTGGGGCAAATTATATATTAAAAAAGTTACTAGCAGTGTCATTTGCAAATCAAGACCAATCAAGATAACCCAAATTCTCTTAACATTACATAGCTGTTACATAAAATTTGATTTAAAGCTGACAGAGCTGATTAAACATCATAACTATTTAGAGCACACAAGACCAAAATTAAACTCCTCAAAATGGGACAATGGCCATTATGATTTCACATTTCAAAAAAGGCAGTACATTGCAAATATACTCTTCAATGCATTTAAGTTTGAAGAAAGATATTGAAGTGTTCCATTATATAATTTTTTCAGGAACCATGCTTATACAGAAACAATTTCTAAAATTCACTGGAAGTAATTTTCTTTAGAGCCCTATAAACTTTTTGAAGGTTTTATCTTAAAGAAATAACCATTAAAAGAACTGTTATCTTGGCATAGAATTATCTTGCAAGGTCCATTTAGAAATTTTCATAATGTTTTGGCCTTGTTTATAATGTACAATATAACTACTTATTTAGCATGTATAATAGAACCAAAAGGTTAATGATGTAACCTGAATGTTTGTGAGTGTTGGAGATACCAACTTTCGAGGTTCATGAGTTGGCAATACAAGCTTGTATCTGCAATGAATATCCAAAGGATCAAACTCATTGAGTCAGACACTAATGGTAAGGATACATGTATGTCTCCCCAAGTCAAGGAAAAAATATATATATATATTTTAGTGCTATGAGATGATGAACCTTCCTTGGAACTGTAAAATTATAAGTATGTTATATATGGAAGATTACAGAATCTCCATCAACATGTAGAGTGATACAAAAACAAAAAAGATGTCTCCACAAGTAACTAACATCTCAGAAATTAAGCCCAGAGAATAGAATGCCATGCATGCACGACTAATAAACATGAAGACCTTGAAGCTATGAAAAACATGAGAAAACATTCCTACTGCATATTGACAAACATAATAGGAAGTGTTCTCAACTTATTTCTTGGACTTTTAAACTAGCCATTAAACTATTGTCACTTGTCCACCATTGTCCATATTAATAAAACAAGGGCTAACAAACCACAGAGAGCTTGATCAGATTCAAACAAGAATTTGTATGCACTCTATACTGAGAGATCATACAAACTGCACACTGTGATTTTTTAAAATGAGCCATAAGAAAGGCCAGGTAATATAGTTATATTGGTAATGTGTCTCAACTGA
>VDFB02013263.1:0-42259 GCA_007258455.2 Sequoia sempervirens | reverse complement strand
TACATGGAAACATTAGAGTCAATAAAAAATCCTAAAAATAAAGGTGAGATTTTATCTTTTTGTATACTAAATAAAATCTCTACTCTCAAAGAATGCAAAATTTGGGTGAACTTATTCAACATTTATGGAGAATTATACAAAAGAATCTTGTGTCAAGAAAAGAGCTCAAGTCTAAAAAGTTGGAAAAAATATATATACAAGTCCAAGAATCTTGAGATTGCATGTAAAAATAAAACATGTACTTGAGAGTTTCCATATGATCATAAAAAAGACAATGGGAATTAAAAAATCTAAATGGATCAATCAAGATCTAATGGGGTGACCCTAGTAGAGAATACACCCAAAAAATTGGGCTAGCTTAGGTTCCAAAATGGTCATCCAAACTGTATGAAAATATGTTTTTCCATAAATTGGTCTGGAAATCCCATCTATTGTTGAGATTTTGAATCATAGCTAGGCATAGAGAGATTGTATCAAATGCAATAACAAATTGACAAGTGGTGTATTATTTATCCCAATCTTTCTTAAAGATGTGATCTTTAATCAAGATCCATCATTCATCATGTTGGATAAAATATATGTGATGTGAACTTGAATTAGGTCATTTCTACAATCATTTATCTACTCATTAAAATTTTAAAATAAAATTTCATTGATTCCCTCCTACTAGTTATTGTGAGCTAACCTAGCACACATTTGTGTTTCTTTTGATAAAAAAATCCCAACAACAAAGGAGCACTCAATGTATTCTCAATGAAAACCAATGCCATGGTTACAATACAATCTCTAAGTGTCCTCTCCTTCACCTAAGAACTAGTTATGTCTAGATAAATATTGACAACATAAATCCTTTTGTTATTCTATTTCTACCCTCATGCCTAAATAGCCTTTAAACAAGGTTCCCTTGGAGTTTTAAGGTCATATATCTAGTCCTAGGTTTCAAATTTTTAAAGGGTAAATTTTGTCCATGTTATATAAAGCATAAATAATTTGTTAGAGTAATCATGTATTAGCAAATAATTAATTAATCTTTAATTGATTATTAGTCTAATTCATTTCATGCACTTAAGATAAACTTAGGAGTGTTTTATTATGTTAACTGAGGTGATATTTTATAAGATCATTTTGTCTCATCACATAGGATGATGACACTTGTCATGATCTAATCCATTTATCATTTAGGGTTGATCCTCCAAAGCACTCACCCTCATTGTATTATCTCAAGCTCTTCTTGAAGATTCTTGAGGAGCATTCTGTAAGTTTTTCTTGTTGATGTTATAGTAGAATATTGATTGCAACCCTCTTTGTGTGGAAGGTGTTTTTGTTTATTATTTGATAGTGTGTCTCATGTTTATTCACAATTCTAACATGATATCAAAGCATGGATTTAGAAAACCCCTTCTTGATTTTTGAGTTTGTTTTCAACTAGGGTTACAAGAGAAAATCTAAAATCTTCATTGTCTTTTTTGTTTTTATATTAAAAAAGAAATCCCTGTCCCATGGTCATATGGGCAACCAATGCCTAGCTCTTAGGGGCTAATTTTTTTTTTCTTTTTATTTTTAGTTTTAGCAAGATTGTAAAAATCACAATAATTTTTCACTCGATTATCAAAATTAGGAAAACAAGTTATCATCAAAAAACTAGTTTCGAGCACTATCCAATGGTGCTAATTTTTTTCTCAATTTTTTTGATGATATATTTTATCATTTGTCAAAATTCAGATGTGTTGTTTTCACTCCCGAGCCCACAAATTCTGACCAGTTTCTCCATTTTTCATGATTCTAGTGACATTGGAATGGTCTTTCAAAGCTCTTCACATCCATCTATATATTTTTTCTAGATTTTTCTCCAAGTACATTTTATTCAATTTTTTGTGTTTTCACATTTTGGTGAATCACTTGGACATTTTAGCTCATGGAAACTTCATGTTTACATGGGATGAGTTGTTTTAGGCTGTTCTACATGCATTTCTAGCATTCTCTCCTATTTGGGAAGTTTAAACATATTTTACATGTAATTTTTATTTTATAGATGCATTGAGATACAATGTCATTTTGGTGTATATTTTTGGGATTTTTGTACATCCTATTGTGCCTATTGTACTCGCACTATGATATAAATTATAATGGGTGGGTTGTGAGTGCCTTTGTTTTACCATGACACCTTCTTCAAGTGAGTGTTCCTTCCACAATAACATCAAATCTGAGTGATTCTTGCCTCATGCGTGACTTTTTTTCACACTTTTTTATTTCTTTGTACTTTTAGTTGCATGTTTAGATGTTTTGTGTTCTTTGACATGCACTTCTTAGTGATACATAGTTTTAGTGGACTTTTCATGGCTCTCCCTTTCCATATTATAGGGGGTTTCTACTATTGGTGCTAATGCTTCCTTGGTTTCATTTTTGGAGTCATCTATGTATCTAGTTCTTGTTCCTATATATGTACTAGGTGGATGTAGTGGCTAGTTACCTATGTATTTTGGTGAGATGGAGCATTTATCATAGGGACACTCTCTCATTCCTATTTTTGGAGGTAACCTTCCATTTTCACTTGATCAATGTTCTTCAAACTTGGTACCTATGCCATTTGTATCTTTGAATTACATATATTTTCCTTTATTTTCCATCTAATTTGAGTAGTTTCATTAGGGGCACTCATGTATATTATTTTCTTAATCCTAATAATCATTTTTTTAAAGGTTCTTCATTTTATTATTATAATAATCATAGTTAGATAGTTGTCTATAGCGTCTTCATGCTTGTATGATGTTCTTCATGTTCCTATTCTTTTTGGGACATTGTTTTGGAGGCTTCTTAGTCCTTCAATCACCCTTTCTCTCTTTTGGAGAGGAGTTTTCCCATGAGAATTTCTCCTTTTTTCTCTAATTGTGAGAGATTAGATTGTTGGTACATGGGTACCTCATCAGGCCTTGTTTGTTGAAACCCATCATTCATTCTTTGTTTTTTTATGTATTATCTTTTTAGTATTATTAGCTACTCCCTAAGTTCATATTAAGGAGGGGTGTTAGATTAATCATGAATTACCTTATAATTAATTAATATTTAATTGAGTATTGGTCTAATTCATTTCATGCACTTAAGCTAAACTTAGGAGTGAGTTTTTATGTTAACTAGAGTGACATTTTTATTATATCATTTTGTCTCATCACATAGGATTACAACAATTTTCATTGATCTAATCGCTTTATCATTTAGGGTTGCTTCTATAAAGCACTCACCCTCATTGTATTATCTCAGGATCTCCTTGAAGATTCTTGAGCTTCATTCTATAATTTCTTGTTGATGATATACCAGATTATTATTTGCAACTGTCTTTGTGTGGAAGGTGTTTTTTTCTATTGTTTTACCTTGTGTCTCATGTTTATTCATAATTCTAACATAATAATTCAATAGGGTCATAGACATTACAAGAAAAAAATTCTCAAATCTCACGTTCACTAAAAGGGAGGGAAGTTTTATTCTTTGAAAGAGTCAAAAAAGAAAAAAATGGGATCTTTAGGGTTTAGGGTATATAGCATGATAGTTTCCAAGAGTGTTGAAAGAGTCTTGTTCAATGTTGGTGCAAGTACGACAATCAATTCTTGAGTTTAAGGCACGTTACACATATCATGGAGGAGTAATGGAACATTATAGGATGAGGCAAAAATTTGGAATGATGCATGAAATACAAAGGTTTTTAGGTGATCATCCACATATTCTCATGTTGTAGACATTGTATGGTTATTTTCACAATTTTATAAGATATTCCTCATATTGCTAAGGTTTCATATATTGGTGAAGCATTTGAGAATTTATGTGAAGTCTAGAATTGTATATTTTGTTCAAAAAATTTGAAATAAATGAGAGACCTTGGCTAGCATAGGGGAATCCTAAACTCTTTTTTGAGGTTGTCAATCTAACACTACCTAAATGAACGAAGATGTTTATCTCAAATATTGTTAGTTCATTCATTAACCTTAACATTTTAAGATTCCCCAAGCAATTATAAATCCTTTTTAAGTGTAGATAATCCCATAAAAATTACTTCTTATCTTTGAATGACCCAACCCCTATGTGAAAACCCTTCACATATTCCTATGATACTGAGGGCAGTGAATGTAAGCCAATTTTAAAGATGATGACAACCATTAGTAATAGTTACAAGGTACTTCAAATAAACTACATATGATCAAATTTTATAAATATTTAATGAAAAGGTATATTGATAGGCATGATCTATGACAATAATAATGATATTTGAGTTCTAGTAAGCTCCTAATAGTCACATAGACTAATGGAGAATGCAAGGATGAAGAGGACCATAAATAAGACCACAATAGTACCTTATATATTAGGTCTTAAGGGATTATGTATGAGATGATATAATGAATTGTGACTACAAGAATATCCCATGAATAATGATAGTACATCGTGATAAGGACAATCAAGTGAAAGTCAATACATGGAAATATGAGAAGATAATATTAAGAGATTGTCATAAAAATGAATAACAAGATTCAAGTAAAGTAAAAAATTCATGAAGAGATTGTGGTTGTCAAATATTAAGAAGATATATGTGGAAAATCATGAAGAGACTATGATAGTTGAAAGCTAAAGGAATAAATGGAAAAATAACTAAAATGAGAAGCATATGAAACCTTAAAATTTTAAAGGACAATCATAGAGATCAATGAGAAGGATTGTCATATAGAATGAAAAGGACAACCACAAGGGATCAATGAAAATAATATGATATGGATGAAAGGAGTGTCATATAGACTGTATGATAGTGAGAAAGAACATAATCATGAAGATAATATAAAAATTACAATGAGAAAAATTATAAGATGAGATTCTTTCAAAGGATACTACATCCATGACAAGCATGTGATAGTCCTTTAGAGGACACCTTGCAGAACTTAAATGATAGTCACAATTTTTTTCAATTGATAGATATAAGAGAGGTTAATAGAGGCTTTGGTTGTGTTTTTAAGGTATGGTTTGATGCTTGTACATAACAATCATAGTAGACCTAAGTGACAATCTTTTTCAAACTACAATGAAACAAGTAGTTACAAATGAAAATCAACAAAACTACAATAGATCCTTAGAAAATGCTACCACACTCAATATTCATGAAGGAGAATGAGAAGTTAATGGACTCGACATGGCTTGATTTACAATGATAATATAATTTCCTCTACTATTGTAGCTATATTTTTTTCTTGTATTTTACAAGTAGCAATCCCATGATTGATGATGCAACATAAAGAAACTCATCTCTAGGAGAAACCACCAACATTAGCACCTCTGCATCTTCCGTAGGGTCTTTAACTCCATTTCCTTCAAATATATTTTATACCAAAATCAAATGGAATACAAGTACTTGTATTAAAATTTATACATCTTAGAGTGATGATAGTCATACAAAATTGAAATATACTATAGGATAGTCATAGAGATTTTTTGAAAGAGGTAACTTCTAGAAAGATAAAGAAAATAGCACCAAGAATATAGCTCATAGAGGTAAGTCAAGTGGCAATAATCAAATATAGATAACACATGATAATGGAAATGGGATATATGTTATAAGTATAGAGGTTGGTAGAAGAATAAAGAAAGTTCCATTTCCAATACTATGCTTCATTGTAACAATGAAAGAGTCAAATGTCAAGTGATTCTCAAGAAAAAATTAAATGTAAAGGATAGCCATGATAGAGTAAAGGGAATCATAGACCAATATAAGGATAATGATCTCAACTAGGGTAACTTGGCATGAGAATAATAAACAATAATCAACATGCATAGTTGAAGACAAAGGTGTATGACATCCCAAAGGATAGTTTATTTATAACATAGTGTCAAAAAGGTCAACAAATCAAAGTACAGCTCAAAGGTATTTAATAAAAATGATGATGTCTATTTTTTCTCACATGATTAAGCCAAAGGATTCTAGACCTATATTGACAAGTGATTGAAACAACTACAAATATTCCCTATATGCATGACTGGTGGTAGTTTGAAGGCATTAAAGGATAGTTGAGTGGACACATGAGTAATAATTAGTCAAATACACCTATACAAGAAATTCCTATCATAATGTAAATAGAATTCAAGGTAGTAAAGGTCTACTAAAGAGAATTTAAGAGGTAGTTTGACTAACCTCCCACCTATATAGGAGAGTGGAGATAGTATTTACAAGCATCTTCCAGTGGGTCAAGGGGAAGATATAGGAGAAAACAATTGAAGAGTAAACATTCCTCCCCCTCATCACCTAGTTGAAAAATTTTCTTGAATTTTTAAATAGAGTTAAACATGAAAAGTCATTTAATTGTCTTTAGATCATGTTCTATATTCTCTCCAATGTAAGGATTGAGAAAAGGAACACCTAGGTTGGTTTATTAGATAGTTATTTATAATTTGGAAAAATACTATTATAGCTCAAAGACACTTAGTTTCAAACTGAAGATAGTAGTTTTAAACATCTTTTCAAGAAATATCAAGGTTGTTTTTAGTATTATACTATTGTAAGAGCACCTTTTGATCAACAAAATCAAGTTTTTCCTTCTCAATATTTTTTTATATTATGTGTAACTTCATGATTATTACATATTTATGTGATTTCACATATGAATCCTCAAGTATATGTCTCTTTATCACCTTTAGGTAGAAAAATATATACATTCTATGTAGGTTATATGTTGTGTGATGGAAATAAATAGTGAAAAATTGTGAAAAACTTATTTTTGTTCTCAAATTGTAGTATTTCACCTTGAAGAATATTATATGGGAGATCAAGGTCCAAGACCTGAAAAATGGTATGGACATTGTAACAAGGCCAACTTGGATTGGAAATTTTACTATTCCCTCAAATTCACACTCAACATCAACATATACTTTTATAGTGATTAAATTTCACGAATAAATGAAACCATTCGAGTATCCTAATTATTTTACTAATTGAAGAGTACAAATATTTAGACTTGCCCCACCATCTATCATGACTCTCTTGGTCTTATGTTTGTGGATTAAAACTTCTAGGTATAAAGCTTCATTACAAGAGAGATCAATAGAAGGTATTTTTTATTAAATACTTAATTATGGGGAGATGGAATGTGTCATACTATACCTTGAAATTGATAAATATCTATGCTATTGGGACCAAAATACTCTTGAAGAGCTCCTTTTCTAAATTTTTCCTATGTGGAGGGGATATTTTTAGGAGTTCCAAGATAGATATGTGTGATGGAGTTTTCCTTAGATGATCTAGGAGATTACAATCAGATTTAGGATGAGATGTGGATTTTCTGTTTTGAAAATTTACCTTACCCTTTTGGGTAGTTACTACACATTCAAGAGCTTTTTATTGGATATTTATAATGGAAATTTGGGTTTTAGCCTCCCTTATGTGAGGTAGAGTGTAATCATATGAAATAGAAGCATATTTAGCATCTTTGGAATTGTTATCCTTATTAGGGGATCCCATTTTGCATGGTTAGGGATAGGATCCTTGAATATATTGAGATCATCATTGGATGAAGAGGGAGGATCTTTCATAGTAATATCAGCTTGGTATACAAGATCCTAAATAATATTTTTTAATATTATGTAATCGAGAGTTTTATGACCTTTGATCCTATGACATTCACAAAATTCATTCTCTTTGTACCTTGAAGGTCTTATTCAAGGTTCATAATTTCTAAATTTTTGTAAGGTAATAAGTTTATCTTGAACCAATTTTTGTAAGGTTGATTCAGTAAACTCCCCTAAAGGAGTGTATTTTGTTTTGGTCCGAGCATTATTTTGTCTAAGTGGTCTCCTTAGAATGGTGATACCTTTAGTATTTTTTTGTGTGTTGGGTGATGATTATACATTTTGAATAGATTTTGCTTCTACAACAACATCATTAAAAATATTCTTATTCTTTTTCTAAAGTCTAGGTTTATCATTGGATGTTGAAGGTGTAGTGTTAGGAAAATGTACTCCTTTACATTTCCACACTATGTTTGGGTCCCTTAATTAATTGAGCTTAATTAAGCATCTAATGTCCTAAATTTTATATTCAAAAGCCTAATTAATTTAAATTTTCAAAATGGGAGTTGTGATTTAATTAATACATTTATCATTATTAACACCAAGAAATGAATAGGTCCTGATTATTTAGGTCGGGACTCATTCATCCTTGGGTGAATGGTTCCCCCTTAAGATCATAATTTAAAATTTTAAACATGGTTTTGGTGGCATCTTAAGGTACTAAATTCAAGATTTAAGTGTCAGCTTGTAATATTTTATTTTTGAGAAATTAGAAAATTGTTTATAAAAGCAAGGCCTTTTATCAATTCAAATCCTAGAGAGGTGATCTAGATTTTAAGTTCAAGTTTCACAAGAGCTAATATTATTGTCAAAGATGTTCAAGAGAAGATTTATCAAGCATCATGTCAAAGTTATCAAGCATCATGCATGTTTTTGGAGCCAACATTCTGATGTAGGTTTCAAGCATCTGAGTCAAATTTCAAGCATCATGATCACATCATCAATCAAGCCATTCATTCAAGATCAAGACCTTGGAGAGATCTACTAAGTTTTAGTCCTTCAAGGGTTAAAAATCAGGGGTTTGGTGAGTTTCAACATAACAATTGTTTATTCATCATCCCTTTCATGTTTTATTATTTCAATTCAAGGTTTAATTACCAAAACGAGAAAACCCCCATTCACCAAAAAAAAACAATTCTTTCCTCTTGTGTGTGTTTTGTAGATATTAGGTTGAAGAAGGATTGAAGATCTCTCAAAGAGTAAAATTGGAAAAGTTGTCAAAGTTGTCATCAAGTCATAGAAACTCACCTATAGGATTTATTTCCAAAATTTTGACTATGAAATCAGAAGAATTCAAGAGTGCAGACATAGGACTAGAGGACCCAAAAACTAATTTCAGAAAGCTCTACAAAGACCCATTTTCCCTTGGGAAAATGATTCCTCTAGGACACTCAACAACAACATTTTGATGACAGGTGCAAAATTACTAAACCATCTTAGATCCTTCTAAAAGTTGTAGGTTCCTTAGATTAAGGTTTAATCTTGTGATTTCACGTGTTACTTTACAATTTTGGGTTCATTTTCTATTTTTAGTCTTTCTCCCAAAAGTGTTGTTTCAGCAGATCTACCCCATCCTAGATCATAAGGAAAACAACAAGATCTCCTTCAAAGTTGTCTCATCTAAGGGCTAAAAGTCAACCTTGGCTTAAGATATCTCTTTTTCCTAATGAGATAGTGGGAAATAGGTGCATTATACCCCATTTTCCCTTTCTATTTATAGTAAAATTGGTGAGCCCCTATTCCATTTTCGTACATATTTCCCACCATTTCATTTTGGTGAACCTGACAATCTTGCACTATAAACTTTCTGAATTTGGAGGCTATTCAAACCCTAGCTCTAGGATTTGTATTAATTTTCATTGCATGGAATTGATTTTCATCTCATTTAGGGTTCTTAACTTGCATTATCTTGCATCTCATTTAGGGTTTTAGGTTTACGTTTTGCATGCTTTAAAATATGAAAAATAAAAAAATTGCATTAATTTTGCATAGTTTTTGCATGCTAGTGTATGTTCAATCATTCATATTCAAAAATTGAGTCAAAATTTCATTTCAAAAAGTGTCATATTATTCATCATTTTTCATACATTGCACTTGCATTTAAACATCAATTTTTGGAAAAATAAGTCACTGAAAGTACAGTTTATAACCTAAAATAGGAAACCCTAGATCTAAATTTCAAACTCAAATTAAATTTTTTGTAACCCCTATGCTAGGACCCATTTTCCCTAGGGCGAATTTGTCCCTGTATAGGTGTTGTTTCAGATTTTTGGGCAGTGATTTGTCTTTGTTTGCATTCTTCTAATTTGCTATTAAATCTGGGTTTTAGTTTTATAAATAAGAAAAATATGTCATCTTTTGCATTAGGTTTAATTGGTATGATTCAGTGTGTGGTTTGAAAATTCAAATTGGCCTTTAAAAAATTTCATTTTGAGTATCTTGCATTCAAAAATTAGAAATCTTAAATTTTTTTATAAAAATTCATTATGGACATGTGTATGGGTAATATATGAAAATCCTTGAGATCTTTGGTAGATGTTTCAAGTTGTATGTCTAGTGAAGACCTTAATGCAATTGAGACTATTAATGAACCTTCACCTCCTAATGAATATCCTCGTGAGGTGGATATCTTAGGACAAGATGAAGATAGCATGCAACAATTCATCCAAGACTCCTTACACAACCTTGAAAATATTACATCCTTTTATCCATCCATGCAAACACCACCTATAATACCATCACTTGATATGTTCAACCTCTTACATCCTGAAATTGAAACACAAAGCAAGTCTCAACCATCAATCATTAATGAACTTGATCATAAGGGAAATAATGATACTAGTACAAAAACAAAAATAAATGATTAAAAAAATACTAAAAATTGGTCATGTGACCATTAGTTTGGTCAAGTGACCATTAGTATTTTATTGCCAATCATTTATGACATGAACAAATTCATGGCTAAACCATTTTTAGTCATTTATTGGTTGTTTTGATTGATCAATTTGGTGGTATGTTTAGTCGTTAATTTAGTCATTGATTGTTGTTAACTGATCATTTATTTAGTCATGCTAGTCATTTATTTAGTCATGATAGTTGTTTATTTATTCATGGTATTTGTTTATTTAGCCATGGTAGTCATTTAATTATTCATTGTAGTCATTTATTTAGTCATGGTAGTCATTTATTTTAGTCACGTTAGTCATTTATTTAGTCATTGTAGTCATTTATTTTAGTCATGGTAGTCATTTATTTAATCATGGTTTAGTCATTTATTTGGGTGAATCAGTGATTCAAGTTACAAATGAAATCTAACTTAATTAATCCTCATGGATTTATGCATATAAACTTCAAGTATCATAGATATTCAAATGTTGAGAGAAGCACCATGAAATGAAGACTAAAATGCTTGAACAAGTATGATTGATCAAACAAAAATAGATCACAAATCAAGAAGAGCCACAACACAATATTTATGAGTTTGAAAATTTACTTCATTAGCCTCATTGGAAAATCAAAACCTCAATGGAACTACAACATTTTTGTGTCAATGAATTTTTTTACTTGAAAGTTTCATTTGGATTTGAAACTCAAAAACCAAATGAAACTAAAGAACCTTTACAACAATTATAATTTATAGATCTTTACAACACAATTAGTACACCAGAACATTTGAGATGAGCTTCACTTAGATTTTGAATTGAATTTAATGCATAGCTAAGCTGAGAATGGGCTAATTATAGCTTCTTCACTACCACTACTTTTCCACATTTCAACATGCCCTGCAACCAAACAAATCATCAAAAAATGGACCCTTTAAAAACAAACAACTAAATACACTAAATGCTTCAATCGGCTTAAGGATTTACAAATTTGACCTTTCACTTTTGATGGCAAGCCTTGCTGGTTAAAACAAACAAACTCATAGAGACTTCAAATGATCACACACACTCGCAAGGAAATTCGAGATTGAATGTAAAAGTAAACAACTAAATACATTGATCCTTCTTAACCAATGTCAGAAAGAACAAACATTTGCAGTGTTCCATTCATGTGGTAGGGGTGACACCAATACAATGTGTTTGGCAACAAAAAAAGAGCTGTTTACATTCAATATTATCAACATACAAATTGGTTTGACTCTGCAACTAGTCGGCCAATGTCACCAAGTATTGAAGACTATCTTCCTTCCACCATCCACTAGTTTTTACATCATAAAAACTTCCAGTCTCTTCCACCCGAACCAAAAACCCTTGTTTCAGCGCCTTGATCAAAATGGAGAAGCAAATGTGAGCAATGCCTTGCATCAACTTCTCCAATTTGGTGAGCTGCTGCCTGAAAATAAGGTTTCAACGAGAGTTTTAGAGTATGTTTTTAAAATGAAAATTATGACCAAGATCCTAATATTGAGAACATTTAGGTTTTAACATTAGGGAATCCTTTACTTGCACATGTTTTTTGTTGCTTTCCCCGCCACTATTGGATTCGACTCCTCTAAACTCTTCCTTGCTGGTATTGGTTTCAACCCCTCTTGGTATTAACCTTTCACTTTTGCAATTTGGTGAGCTACAACCTGTAAATAAGGTTTCGATGAGGGTTTTAGAGTATTTTTTTAAAATGAAAATTATGGCCAAGATCCTAATACTGAGCACATTTAGGTTTTAACATTAGGCATCCATTACCTACATTTTTTGCTGCTTTCCCCACTGTTACTGGATGTAGCTCCTCCAAAGTCTTCCTTGCTAGTACTAGTTTCGGTTCCTCCAAACTTGTTTTAGAGTTTATTAAAATATGTTTGTTGCCCTCTAAACAATGTTAGGGTTTGTTTCCCACTTTCTGATTTCAAAATTGGATTTTAAATTAAATAAAGCGAATAAATCTCCCGCTTGTGCCCCCAATAAATTATAATAATATAATATAATATATAATATTTATCTCTAATGATAATATATATTATATATAATATTATAATATTATATATATAATATTATAATATTATAATATATATTATATATATATATTATAATAATATAATATAATGTAATATAATATAATATAATATAATATAATATAATATAATATAATGTAATATAATATAATATAATATAATATAATATAATAATATTATATTATATTATATTATATTATATTATATTTATATTATAATACAACCAACTCCCTCAATTTGAAATATTTTTTTAATTATCCACTTTAATATCATATTATCTAATTTTTATTTGTGTGACTAATTATTTAGCTATGTTTTTTACCTGATGATCAAATTAGTCACTTATGATAATCAATCATTTATTTAGTCATTTATAGTTGTGTTGCAAGAAATGAGTAGAATTTAGTCATCTTTAGTTGTTGTGACTAAAAGTTATAGTCATGCAGTCATTTATTTGCCAAATTCTACTAGTGTATATATAACACACCCATTAAATTAGAAGAGAGTTATGGTAAAGGCTTTAAGATCTTAAGCAAACAAGGATGTGACATAACAAATGAGCATGAAATTCACAAACTCCTAGAACAAATTCCATCAGAGGATACCAAGGGGATAGGTTATCAAGATCTTCCCCCCTTGCACATCTCCCAAGGGAAATGGTGTTCTCTTTCATAAAGATGATAGTATTTCCTTGCATCCTACTCCACTTCCACCACAACAAGTTTTCCAATCAAGTAAGAAATCCAAGCCTTATAAACTTCATAAGCTATCATTTCTCCATGCTATAACCAAGACAAAATGAGCTTTACAGGCCCTTCTTAAACAAGGACTTACTAGATTACCGCCTATCAAAGAAAAGAAGAAAGGAAAAGGCACAAACATGTCTTACTGTGCATATCATAGAACTCTTGGAAATGCTACTAATTGTTTTTGTGCCTTGAAAATATTCTAGCTGAATATGATATTATTGAAGCAGTTGTTCCTTAAAATGCATGCACTTTGCTCCTTGCCATGTGATAGTTGTAGGATCATAGTATACTCACTATTGCATGTTTTACATTTATTGCAAATCATTTCTATATTGCAAGGAGCCCATTCTCATCACTCATCTTGGCTCATCCTTGTCTTGCACTTAGTGGGGGCAAGGAGTTAGATAGCCTTGTCCTAGTTTGAAATTTTTGTTGCCCCTTTGGTTAGTTATCTGCCTTCTGCATATAATGAACAAGATTGGGATGCAGATGACCTACTATAGGTTGACTTGCATGTGACCTACTAGTTTCTCTTTGTGTTCTTTGTGATTGCATGTGCAAAATGTGATCCCCCCGTAGAGAGTTGCTTGATGTGTCTTTATATGTTTGTGAGCCTACTTTGGATGACCCTTGTCACTCTGTTGGTGCAAGGATACAAAGGAAGCGAATCTATTGCGACATTCTTCTATTTGTATCTACATTCTCCTCTATTTCGTAAACCTTTGTCTTGTGTTTTCCTTTTGGGGATGATGTAAGGCATCGAGAAATTCAAGTCTCTTACATTTTAACCCAAAATCTTCCTTTGTTACCTCTCTATGTGTCATTCTTCCTTTGTGCTCATTTTTCCATGGGTTATTTGGGGAATGATGATGGTTCCAATCTTGATTATTTCACTACAACAATGACAAAAACTGACCCCAAATCCATGGATCCCTTATGTGTTAAATCTTAGGATTGCATATGGGGGGAAACCCCTCCTTTATATGATGTAGCTCTATCTTGAAAAAATATGTTTTAGATAGGAATTTCTAAATAAATCTCTCATGTATTGGCATTTATCGTGTTCTAATTTAATGTAATTGCTCACAACATGGTGTTTAGCAATTTAGTTAAAGTGGGGGCATATGTGTCCCCGCTCATTGTTTGCTTCAAAGTACGGTCTTCTTACTTCACATGATGTGTCTTCTTGGTGGTGTCATTGGGTTGGATGTCCTTCAAGATTGTGACCTTCTGAGCATATGGCATTCCTCTTAGTGGTAATGATATGGATTGCATTCCCTAAGTTGTGAATATTTTATCCTTAACTAGTCCTCTCTTGGAGACATTAGGCATGATGTTCCCTGAGGGGAGACCTTTCATGAACTAAGAAAAACCCCCTTGAATATCCTATTGCATGTATCAAGGCCACCAAGCATAACACAACTTGCTTGTCAATGGAGCCTTTTGATAGCCTTGTGACCATTTTTGTGTGGTGCCTTATCAAAGTTATCAAGAAGTATAAATTTGGTATGGTTAGTATAATAGGATCCTAGACTAAGGCACGACTTCCCATTAGCCACTTTTTGAGGCTCACCTAGTGGAAAATGGATTTTTTACTAGCTCGTGTGAGCGCATTTGGTTTGCATAGTGGACAACGAGTTTCCACTTGTAAATTTTTTTGGACAAATAGTTAAGGCTTGATCCATACCAGATGGACAAACAGTTGAGGCTTGATCCACCCCTCTTTCTCTTCTCCTAATTTTGACATTGTATTCTTGTGTACATCTTGTCTTACTACTACATATTTAACATAGGCATGTGTCTCTTTGTGCCTAAATGTTGGTTTGCCGTGAGATCTTAGATCTTGGGGGCTTGATCATCCTCCTTGAACTTTGTTGTCTTATCTTTCCAATATTTGTACAATTAGACCTCTCTTGATGCTTGTTTGATTACTTTAGTGTGAGTTTGAGCTAGGGCTCATCCTCTCACTAAAGTGGGTGCTAAATGTAGTGTCAAAAAATGTACTCCTTTACACTTTCACACTATGTTTGGGTCCCTTAATTAATTGATCTTAATTAAGCCTCTAATTGCCTAAATTTTACATTTACAAGCCTAATTAATTACAATTTCCAATAGGGGAGTTGTGATTTTATTAATGCATTTATATCATTATTACCACCAAGAAATGAATAGGTCTTGATTATTTAGGTTAGGACCTATTCACCATGGGGCGAATGGGCCCCCCTTAAGATCACAATTTCAAAATTTAAACATGTTTTTGGTGGCATCTTAAGGTCCTAAATTCAAGATTTAAGTGTTGGCTTGTAATGTTTTATTTTTGGGAAATTAGAAAATTGTCTATAAAAGCAAGGTCTTTTAAAATCAATTCAAATCCTAGAGAGGAGATCTATATTTCAAGTGCAAGTTTCACAAGAGCTAAGATTATTGTCAAAGGTTTTCAAGAGCATATTTCTCAAGCATTTATATAGAAATCGAGATCTCAAGCATCATGTCAAAGTTATCAAGCATCATGCATGTTTTTGGAGCTCACATTGTGATGTAGGTTTCAAGAATTCAAGTCAAATTTCAAGCATCAAGATCACATCATCAATCAATCCATTCATGCAAGATCAAGAACTTGGAGAGATCTACTAAGTTACAGTCCTTCAAGGGTTTGGTGATTTACAACATAGAAATTATTCATTCATTGGGTATGTGCAGGATCATGATGGGCCAAAAAGTGGCGATATGATGGGTATGTGTAGGGTATCAAGCTGACGACTTTTTTTACCCAAAATTGATGAAACGAAAAGGGTTTTTAAAGGAGATTCTCAGCTTTCCACCAATATAAATTATGCTTTACTTTAAATTTAATAAATAATTATTATTCATTTTCTATTTGAATTACGACTAAAGTCCTGATTGATAGGCTGATTGAAAAACATCTATAGCTTTCAAAACGATATCACATTTTTTGAATCTGAAATATGTGTCACATTCTATGATTTGTATGCTATAAGATTAAAAAAAATGGATATCATGAAGTTTTGACCAAGTTTAAGGTGGTCAAACATACAAGTTTTTATATTTTTAAAAGTTATAATAAAAAATCATAATTAATTATTTACTTGGAAAAAATTTATAAAACAATATGCACCACATCTGGACATGAGTCTCTACTTATATCTAAAATATTATAAAAAATATTATCATTTTATTGTGGTTGGGTGGTCAAACAAACACCTACTTATTTTTTCCCTAAAATTTAAGTACTACTACATTAAAATTTCAAATTTTCACCAAATAGATTTTTTTTAAAATAAACCTAGTAGTTTAGAAACTACATTCAATTTGCTACATATTCTATTCTTACATATTTTTGAAAAATATAGATAACATATTCAAATTTTTATGTCAAGTTGCCTAACTCTAATTTTTCTAATTTTTTTGCCACTCAAGGGCCTATTTTTTCCATGATGATTCTGCACATACCCCATTATCCCTTTCATGTTTTATTATTTCAATTCAAGGTTTAATTACCAAAACAGGGTTTGACCAAGGAAAACCCCTATTCACCAAAAGCAAACAATTTTTTCCTCTTCTGTGTGTTTTGCAGATCTTAGGTTGAAGAAGGATTGGAGATCTCTCAAAGAGAAAAATTGGAAAAATTGGAAAAGTTGTCAAAGTTACAAAAGTTGTCATCAAGTCATGGAAACTCGCCTACAAGTTTTATTTTCAAACTTCAGACTATGAAATCCAGAGAATTTAGGAGTGTAGACATAAGACCAAAGGACCCATAAATTGATTTTAGAAAGCCCTATAAAGACACATTCGCCCTTGGGCGAATGAGTGCTAGAGGACACTCAAAAACAATATTTTGATGATAGGTGAAAGAATACTAAACCATCTTAGATCCTTTTGAAAGTTGTAGGCTTCATTAGATTAAGGTTTAACCTTGTGATTTCATGTGTTACTTTTCATTTTTTCGGTTCATTTTCTATTTTTAGTCTTTCTCCCAAAAGTGTTGTTTCACCAGGAAAACAACAAGATCTCCTTCAAAGTTGACTCACCTAAGGGATGAAAGTCAAACTTGGCTTAAGAGATCTCTTTTTCCTAATGAGATAGTGGGAAATAGGTGCATTACACCCCATTTTTCCCTTTCTATTTATAGTAAAATTGGTGAACCCCCATTCCATTTTAGTACACACATTTCCTACCATTTCAAGAGGATTATCCTTGTTTTCCTAAAGAAAATTCACAAGATCCTTATCAATGAGAGATTTCTCAATATTCATTCCATTTTCTATGATCTCATCAAATGTATTAGCACATTATATTTGCAAGTGAAAATCCAATTCATGATTTAGATTTTAGGTAAATATTTGGACAAGTTTTTTTTCAAGAATAGGACAGGGGATTTGCTTAAGTACCATATATCTTCACCTTTGTAAAAAGGGAGAAAATAATTCTTAATTACTTTATTTTATACTATACAAATCATTTGTGGATATTTCATGTTCAATGTTATATGAAAAATGTGCAATGAACATTTTTTCTAATTCATGAAAGGATTTCATTTCATGTGGTAGGTGAGAACCATTCAATGCCTCAACCTCCTAAATTTTGAGGAAAGAGGTACATTAAATAGGTATCATTGTGAGAAACCTCAAGACAAGATATATTAAATTTCATTATATGTTCATGTGGATCAAGTATTCCTTTATATTTGTCAAACATAGGCATTTCAAAATTTTGAGGAAAGGGGATCATAGCTATGGATTTATCAAAGGGATAATGGAATATGCGTATAGTTCTTCTTGGTTTGTCCCATTTCCATATTTTCTATATTTTATTGTAAAATTTGAATTTGTGTTTCATTTATACGTCCCAAATGAGGGTATATTGGTGGGAATGTGTGCAATTTTTTTTCTTTGTGGAAGGTATTATTGGGTAGGTATGTTGAACGTTGGATTTTTGGAATGTAATCTTTACTAGGTATGTATGTTTGGGAATGTGTTTGTGGCGACATAGATAAGAACTAAGGAAATAGTGTACTAGCTTGAATTGGATTTAAAGGGTATGGCATGTTTTGCATGTTAGGATTGGTGCTAATTGGGATAGAATGTGCAATGGTATGGGATGGGTTAGGTGTAAAGTGATCATGTGTATCTTTATGTTATTGTTATTTAACCTTAGGTGTTTGAGGTTTAGGTGGTGATGTGTAAATCTAAGTCAAAAACACCTTATCCAATGAATTTTTTTGTATATTTTGTGGTGGGGTCAATATATCGAGTTACATGATAGGCACATGCTTCTCATAGGTGTATTTATTTGATTTCTTTCTCCCAAATTATTAGTCATAGCGAAGGTTATGAGATCTTGTTCTTTATAAATAGGATTGTCAAGGTTAGTGGGTAACTTGGCACCTTATTGAACTAGAATTTGAAGATAGTGATTAGTATTTTTCTTCAACAAAAGTTCTAAAACTCTCATTTCCTTAGGGTCTTGTTCAAATTATTGTATCTCCTCTAAGGTTTTTTCTTTATCAGAATCTTCCTCAATAAATGGATCTTCATATAGTGTGTTTAAATTTGAGATTGTTCCATTATCATATTGGTACTACCCATGCTTGTTGGGATATGTAACTCATTTTGATGGGGGAGTCTATGTTTTTCTTGTATTATGATCTTGTGATTGGAATATGTTTAAATGTAAGACTTAGAAAAGATATGACTTGATTTCCAACAATTTAATATTTGTTGCACACAACCAAAATAGATCAAAAGCTAAGCTAGATCTCCAAATGATAAATATATTGTTTAATTAAACTAGACTTGTGAGTCCAAGAAAATAGATATTAATTGGTACTAATATTATTATACTTGAACTAGAAGATCAATGTTTATAATGTCTACCTGAACAAGACTTATGAGTCCAAGCAAACTGATAAATATTGATAATGATAGAGATATGATATCTAGATTAAAAATTTGATAAGTTTATATAATGATATGAAAGATCAAATTTTTTTATGCTCCTTCAAACCTTATCAAAGATAATACAACACAGTAATGCCAATCAAATATTTATTTCACATCTTTTTGTTTGATAGTTTGATACTTTAAAAAAATTAGTTTTTGGTTATTCTTTGAAGATCTCAAGGGATACTATTACCAATGAAAAGTGGCATGTAAGGAATCAAAAGTGCAACACAATTTCTCACAAGCACATCAATGTTAATAAAAAGCACAATTATTGTTATCAATTAAGTAGAAATTAATTAGATGCTTAGAAATATAATTCTCATTTGAAATGATAGTGATATGTCTTATATGTTCAACATAATGTATCAGACGCACACTGATATACATCTGAAATGTGTAACGTAATGTATTAGAAGCAAAATGATGTTGTTCAACTACATTTTGCTACAAACCATTTTTATTTTAAGGATTTTAGTTTAGAAAGAGATATAAAAAATGATAAAGATCATGGCTATTGAATTTTTCATTTGAAAGAAGAAATATTTCAAAAATATACACCAAGCAACATTAACTAGATTCTAAATATAAGAGGATAAAGATAATAGATTTTATTGTTTTGTTTTATTTTGGAATATTTTTATTTTCTTATGATTTTTGAGTGTTTTTTTGAAATTCGTTCAAAAACTAAAAACACACAATTATATAATGCAAAAGGAAATTTTCATATGGCTCAATTTGGATTTTGTGTCCCCTTTTGGTTTCAAGAGGGGAAGGCACATTTTTAAACCTTCAAACATACAAGACACATGAACATGCATAATCAAGTGGGTTTATCAATCTTTGTAAGCACAAAGACACCACAAGAAAAGATGGCCAAGAGGTTGCAACTAGGATTTATAGGCTCAACTAGGGGTATCCTCTATATATGATAAGGGCATGTGAGGCCTAATCTATAGATGAAAGGGTAACCCACTCTCCACCTTCACCTCTCTAAGGCATAAATTTATTAGAGGCTTAGCCAAGATTAGAAATATACCACTTCCAAGAGGCATATATTTTAATTCATCCCCCAATCTTTATACTTTTTTAGAACACAAGACTCGAGGTTGTCCCCTAGGGTGATGAAATCCCTAAGAAAACCCCCTAAAAAGAAAAGAAGATTACTTATTTTTGATCCTCAAGATCACCTTATGATGCAAGAGGAGATAATATTTAAGTAGATATTTGAGAATAAAAGACAATTATTTACTTTTATATCCAAAATCCAAATAAGAAAGATTAATTTTAGCCCAATTTCCAATGTGAAAAGACATGTTAACCGAGATTATCTAAAGCAGTGATACAAAAAATATAAAGAAATAATGATTATTTTGCAATTTAAGGTAGGTATGGTGATTAAAATTAAGGTACCTAAAGTCCAATACTAAATTTAAGAAGATAATTTGATCCAATATAGACTAGTCAAAGATAGATTTTGCAACCATTTTGTCTTTTGAAAGATCTGATACCTACACACAAAGACCCACAACACACAAGCCTAGAAAATACTAATGACTCAAATATAAGGGTTAGAAATTTAGATATTTGATTATCTAAAATCAATAAAAATCAATCAATATTGAACTATGCACTAGTCAGATGCATAATAAATTATATCAACTATGTAACACAAATCTCTTACAAGCATAATAAAATGAATGAAATACATGGAAAAATAGCTCAGATGTATAATAAAATGAATCAAATACATAGAAAATTAGCTTATATGTGTCATGTGTTGACTTGATGTTTGATAAATTAAATAAAAAAGTCTCTCAAATGCATTGCAATTTTCTTCAAATGTGTAGTAAGTCACCTTATATATGTAAAAATTCATCTTAAATGCATCTAGATCTACCAAAAATATGCACGAATATCGACAAATACACAAATATATATCAAGTGAACCATGTGTTGGATCAAATGCATTAGAAGTCAGCTTAAATGCACTACAAAATGGATTAAATGTGCAGTATGGCACCTGCAACCTTCAAAAATATAAATTTCTTGCAACATATATTGTTAACTAATTAGAGAAGTGAGTCCCACTAGGTGTGCCAAAATGTGGATGAGAAAAATTTGAGTTATGAAAAATAGTATCAATGTAATGCAAGTACAAAATTCACACTCAAAAATCACTCAATAAAGCTCAAGATATATGCACAAAATGAAATGATAAACAATTATACCATAACAAAGACCTCAATTATCTCCATTATTTCTTTGACAATAGCTTGAATACTTGATATGTGGGTTTCTCTTTAGAATATCATAAGCATGATAGCCCAAGGATAGTATATAGCCAATATTTTGATGCTTGCACAAAGATAGTAGATAGATGATACTCTTGCTTGCTTGCTTGATAATGTATTCTTGATCATAATGTAATCTAGGGGATATGAACGAATGAATGCTTTATTTATATTATTCACTTGATATTTGATTAATGACGGAGATTAATTAGAAAGATCAATGGATAGGAAAATTTAATATATGGTAGGAGCAATAATTTAGTGATTAGATAATATTATTAAATTAAATAAATTTATTTAATTCATAAGAGTGTAGTTGGGAAAATAAATAAAATATATATTTTTTATTTATTTTTTTTGGAAGAAAAGATTTAATTTAAATTTAAATAAATTATTTTAATTTATTTAATTTGAGGGAGGAGTGTTAGCTAATTAAATAATTTTTGACAATTATTTAACTATAGTGGACCAAAGATAATTTTAATTTGATTTAATTCAATATTGGAGGGAAAATAGTAAGTGATGTATTGATTAAATTATTAAAAAATACATAATTAATGTGGATAGAAGAATTGATAAGACAATGATAACATGACAAGATGGAAATACATTAGTAATTTTTAGGTGTTTACAACATCAAATACCTTATGGGACATATAGACTCAAATTTGTTAGCCCCTACCATCCTTACCCAATTGGACAAAAGAAAGCAATGAAAATACATGGTATAAGAATTAGGAAATTATGGAGATAACAAACAAGCACAAATGAACAAATATAAATCATGTCTATATTTGACCCAAAATACAATGATGAGGAAGTATTGCATATATAGGCAAGGAAGAGGCAATGCACATATTTTATGGATTGACAAGTGCCCCATGAAGTGGCATAGATGAGTAGACAAGTGTCCTATACATGTCAATCTTTGGATCATTTAGAATGTGCAAACCAACAACTTACAAATGACCAAGTCATCAAAATTGGTGACAAGTCTTGAGTGACGTTTTAGGTGAGATGAAAAATCTTCTAACCTCAAAAGGTATGTACATGAGGTTTACCAAATAACTAGGTAACCTCTAGAGGCCTAAAAGGTTGCACATTTAGTTAGACAAGATATTGTCTAACCTCATCAACCTAAGTACACTTAAGTATAGTGAATAAATAAATTATTCACTCTAACACCCCCCCTTAAGTGATACTTGGAGAGATCACAAAATTGCAATTGAAATGGGTCCCGACTATGAGGCTTGGTCATGAGGTACCCATGTACAATGCAACCTCTCATAAAAAAAGAAAGATAGAAAACCTAGTGGGAAAAAACTATCCTCCAATGAGAGATAATAGAAGGATAAGACCTCCCAAAAATATGTCCCATGATGATAGGAACATGATGATGAAGAACACTTGAAGCATGTTGAATTCTTAAAAATTTTCAAAGATAAACTGGTGTTTGTTGGAATCAACGAAGCTCCAAGAAATGTAGATCAAGATAAGAGATACAAAACATTGCATGAGTGAACATATGAACACTACTCAACCATGAATACATAGATGCTTGTGAAGTTGAAAATACAGATAGTACTATTATTATGGAGTAATGCATGAGTGAAATGTGTACACTACTAAAATGTGCATCACTGTGCTCTATATAAGTACTAGAATCTCACAAAATATGATCCACTGAAATAATCCCCCATATGAGAGCTCAAGATAGAAGGTCTATGAGACCCCCAAAAAGAAGATTCCTCCACTGATTCATTGAAAGAAGCATTAGCATAACACTATCATAATCCACCTTTAATGATAAGAGATATAAGAATACCAACTGAAATCAAGCACAAAAGAGTGCAAGGAATTTAGACCCATAATCAGTTCCAAAAGATGTATAAGAAGCTGAAAAGGGTGTGTATCAAGGCACACACATATGAGGTGAGAATCACAAGGATCCATTGTTGTGATGGAAAATCAAGGAAACCACACACCATGTGGTAAGAATCATGAGGATCCATAACTGTGATGGATAATCAAGGCTGCCCCCATTACGCTTTATAATTTAGTGTAAGTACAAAATTTCCAAATTCCCTCCCTAAGGAACACATTTATTTTTTATGGCACTTCATGTGAGTGCATTTACAAACTTATTTGCTGGTATGAGTTCATACAAGTTTATTTCATGAGGCAGATTAGGAAGACATAGATTGAGTATTTGATAGAGGAAACAATAGATGAATTGATAAGAATAAAGGGGAATTTCAACACCTTTCAAGATCAAATTATAGAAATACTCTAGTAGAAGTGGTTGAGGAGATTTAAAAGACCCTCTTCTCTAGGAAGGTCTAGATTCGATACTTTAGTGACCCAAACCTTAATTTTGTCTTGGAAATATTAGAGAATTTTAAAGCACTTTTCCTAGAATAGTACCAGCTCTTGAGTGACTAAACATGGCAAGAGGGTAATAGTGAGCTAGATAGTCAAATTTTTTTCTCTTATTTCAATTCTTTATTCTTTGAAATATTGCAATAAATCACTACATAATTTGGGGGTGTAATTAGTTATAATTATTTTATGCCCATTATATAATAAAAGTATGTAATGTAATTTTTGGATTATTAATTAAAAAATAAAGATAAATTATAAATTTTAGGTCAATGATCAATTTAGAATCTAAGTCAATTAACTCTAGGAGTTTTTGTTCAAGTGTTCAAGTTGGGTATTTATGTAGGTATCAAAGACATTGTAAAGGGTTGAAAATTTTAGATATTTGTCAAGTAGTAAGCTACTTGGAGCAACAAGTTAGTCCACTAGTATTTATATTTTGTAGCTCCAAATTTTCCAAACTAAGCTATGTTATAATGCTCTACTTTGAAATTCAATGAGAAGGATGATAAGCCAATGTTTGTTTCATAAAAAAATAACTATTCATATTTGATTTTGTGAGGTGAGGTGCAAATATTTTATGTGTAATAGAGTATTTTTTGACATATTTCTTTTTAGTTTTTAATTTAATCCATAGATGATTGTACTACTCTTGTTAATGGTTGTGTGTAATACCAACCGATCAAAGTTAGTTTATGCTTTTTCTTAATGAATTGATCGATTGGTGTTGTTGCAAAATAGATCCATTTTTTATTTATTCCATCTAACTCGAGCCATCTTTTTATCTTTATTTTAAATAAGTCAAATACATAAGTAAAAAAGAAATATTAAATATATAAAAATTTAAATCTAGGCGCTTTCCTTGAATAGGGGAAATCTAATGCATATCATATGAAAATTGATTGTATTTCTAGATTTGAATGTCAAATATTTGAATTTCCATAAATCATAGATTTTATTATTGCAAGTATGTTTGCATGCAATTTGATCTTTTTGTTTTAGATTGCTAACCATAGGCTTAAATCTTAAATAATCATTCAAGATCTCACCAAAGGCCAATAATATAATGGAGACAACTATGTAGATCGTTGAGTTTTTCTTGCATCACTATGAGCTAGTAACATACATCTTGGAGTTCTTGGATGTCTTCTTGAAATTAATTGCTTTTAAGGAGAGGTAAAGTAATGTTGTGACTTTACTTTTTTGTTAGTGTGGGTTGTCAAATATTTGATCAACACAATCTATGTAGGATATTATTTATATGGTCAACATATACAAAATGACTATTCTTGTCTCCCCTATATTTCAAAAAAAAATCTCTAATTTTTTTATAGACTAAAAAATACTGAAGACAATGAAGATTACACCACTCAAAAAGAAAAAACTCTATTATTATTTTAATACAAAATACTCAAACCCTATAATTTCTCAATATAAATATATTCTATCTTTCGTTTTGTTTTTATACAAGAAAAATTTGGGAAGGTGAAGGATAAAATTATAGCAGTGTAAGGTGCATATTCATTTGAAGGAGCTTAGTGTGCATGCAAACTTTTCCCTAATGCATGTATTTGATCCTCTTTAGAGAATTTCTTTGTGAATGTAATGCAATAACCTTTTTAACTAAGCTTTAAGAAATTGCTGTATATAAACATCGAAAAGACATATAAACATCACACATGATCTTATATGTATATTTGGCAAACAATTAGTACATAAACCAACTATTTGATGTCCATTCGAAAACAGTGGCAGGACAGATTCTGCCAGATTTTTATGTCTTTAGAAGAAACTAAAACTCAGTATAATGACGCTCGAGTAACTGTACAAATTTATTGAAAGAGTGCCACTACAGGGCTTTTAACCACATGGTCATTCATATCAACCAGCTCAGATATCCGTACAGCGCAAATTCGTTTGCCGCACCTTCCTCTACCTCCAGAGTAAGAGCAAAATTTGCCTTGTCAAATTTCTTTTTAAATTCCACAACGTCAGGATCCACCCGTATTTTGAGTCCATTGGGCACCTCAACAATTGCGTGATAATACGATATATCATCTCCCACATTTGTTAGTGTTCTTTTGAAGGTCGAAAAGGAGGAGGATGTGGCATTCTTGCTGAATACTGCAGTGAAGGAAGGATAGTTTAGGCCGTCGGAACCCAAGTCGAGGCCGTTGGGACATGAAACATGCGTACCAGTAATTGATTGAATTTGCTGGGTGGTGTAATTGAGAGTGCACAGATAGTTGGCGTAGTCTTCCACGCTGATGTCGTAGACAAGTCCAGGATCGGCGGCTTTATTTGGATTGACGTGGCCTGCACCCATATCGAACGGCGTCGCGGCGCTGCCATTGAAGCCGAGGTCGATAATGGGCGTGTTGGAATTGTCGAGCGTGTAAGAAGTGGTCATTAAAGCAGACTTGATCGCCGCAGGACTCCAGTCGCCGTGAACGGCTTTCATCAGAACCACCAGCCCGGCCACATGGGGACATGACATGGAAGTGCCAGAGACCATGGCGTAATTGTCTCCCATACTGGTGTTTGGAAGCCACGCCGCCAGGATATTTACACCAGGTGCTGTGACGTCGGGCTTCAGAATATTTTGGCTTGGTGGATACGGCCCTCGAGAGGTAAAAGACGCCACAGCAGGTGCAGGCTTCACGCCTAGCAACGTCATACCCAACTGTATTTCCACAACTGGACTTGACGTTGAAGAAACATACTCCACTACAGCTGCTCCATCTTGCGGATTCAGGATGATGAATGAATGAATGAATGGTTTTTAATGACGTCCACGAGACCATCAGTCTATGGGACCAAGCACCGAAACTTTAACCATTTTCAAGTTCTTTTCCATGTCAGCCCTTCTATTATAGATCTTGATCAGAAAGCTAGCAGTTTTGAGGAGCCTAGTTTCCCTAAAAAGTTCATTTAGATTATCCACCTTCAAATTGTCTTCATATTGGATACGGATATCATCATAAGCAGCACACTCAATCATGAAGTGCCATTCAGTCTCGACAGTCCCTTTGTTGCAAAAAATACAAGTTCGTTGCTCCCAAGCCTCCTTGGGGACAGCCCACCTACCTGTCTCGCATCTAAGATGGTGTGACCCGGTTCTTAATTGAGCGACCAAAAGCCTAGCCTTGCCTTTAATTGTAACCCTTAGATAGTCTTTCTCATCATGCTCCCACGTGGGGTTGAACTCCTGGATATAATGTGACTTTTTACGGCCAACCTGCTTAGTCCACATAGTAGACCTAAACTTTTCTAGCACAAACTTTTTTATCTCAGCATTAGTGTTGGGGCACTCATGTAGTTTAATGTTCCATTTGTTCAACCACTTGCTATTTTGCTTCATCCAAGTCTTCTTTCTACGGTTTAGCTCCTCCCTAACAACCATTTTGGGCCAGCGGTGCCAATCCATGTTCTCAACTTTTTTTAAATAACTTATTAACCGAATGGCAGCAGATGCCTCCAATGGGAACATACCAGTTTCAGCCAAGAGAATCTCATACGGAACCGAAGATTTGACTTTGATGCTAGTAGTGATCAAATGCTTTTGAATTCTTTCAACTTGCCTCCACTTGTGGTTTGACATGCTACCCCCCCAAACCTCACAACCATAGAGGACAACCGGTGCCACCAACAAACCAAAAAGGGTTTTCTTGGTTTCCAATCCCATAACTCTGCTTTCCTACATCTGTTCTGTAGTAAATAAGACGCCTTCCAGCCACCCTGAATCCTTTTTGCCCTGCAAGTCTCCCAGCTGAGCCTATTATGGAAATCAATACCAAGATATTTGTATTCTTCCACCACCTCCAAAGGGCTGCCCTCAAAGATGAAATTAAACTGCTGCTTCTTCCTTTTCAAAGAGAAAATCATGATTTTGGTTTTGCTGGTGTTAACTTGCATACCAACCTCTTGGCAAAAGAGCTCGAGAGCCTTTAAATGATCTCTCAAACCAGGAGCAGATTTTGCAATTAAGATAAGATCATCCGCATATAAAAGTAACTTCACCACATAACTAGCTAGTTGAATACCCTCTCCATCAGTTTTGTTTAACCATTCTTCAAGCTTATCAATATATAAGCCAAACAGAGTGGGAGATAGGGGACAACCCTGTTTGACCCCGATGTCACTACCAAAGCATTCAGACATACCATCTTTTGTTCTAATTTTAGCGCTAACTTTCTCATAAAGTTTATGGACTGCTGCTCTAAGTTCATCAGGAATACCAAGTTCCTTCATTCTGTTCCACAGTTTGTCCCTAGGTACCGTGTCAAAGGCTTTTTTGAAATCAACGAAACAACAAAAAGCTTTAGCCCCTTGAGTGTCCCAAACTTTCTCAATGAAGTGCCTAAGCGTGATGCAATGATCTATGGTAGAATGCCTTGGTCTGAAACCAGCCTGCCCCTTTGCCCTTTTACCTTCCCTTTCGGCCCAATTACTGATTCTGCGCTCTAACATGCTCCCATAAAGTTTACCAAGAAGAGGATTGACCATTATAGTCCGATAGTTAGAGGGATTATTGATATCCCCACTTTTATGTAAGGGGATGACCACACTTGTAGCCCATTTAGCCAGAAAGCCATTTTGAGTGATGTTATTAAAGAGGTATTTGATGTGAGGTGTGAGGAGCTCACAACCCCATTTTAAGAATTCAGCCTGCAGCCCATCAATATCTTGAGCCTTACCATTTGCTAAATTTTTTATGCCTTTCTTGATATCCTCCTCCGAGAAGAGCTCACTTGAGGCATGAATTAAAGGGGGCTTGATTTTCTCCATCGGTCGTTCATACAAGAGCTTCACATACTCTAACCACTACTTCCCAGTGATATTATTTTCTATCTAACTCTTCTTTGCTGCAACTCTCTCCAAAAGCTTTTGGGATTGTGTTTACCCAAAGTAATTAACTCTTTCCTTCTTAAGTTCACATAGGTTGCTTTTTTAGATTTTACCAACCTTTTGTAGTTTACTTTACTTTCTTTGTTTGACATATTCTTTTTGACCAATCTTCTTGCTGCTTTGCACTCCTCATCATACCATGGGTTAGCAGGAAAAGTATTTGAAATCCCTTTCTTGGTTTGAGATCTCTTACAACCTTCTAGAGCCTTCTGAATTAGTGGAACCAACATATTGCTGCTAATGTATTCATTTTTTTCGTTGCTTTCATTGCATGGTATGTTTTTTCTTTCTTGGAGGTGATGATCCAACGCAGCCACAAAGATTTCTTGATTTTCATGATTCACAAGGATTTTTCCTTGTGAGTGAGCCTTCTTATGAGAGTACTGATTTTTGCCATCTTGCTGGTTGCCATCATGAATGTTAAATTTAACAAGAAGGGGCATATGATCAGAATTTAGACCAATAGGGCAGCACCCAATATTGAACTCCAGCAGCCTAGAGACCGAATTTTGAGAACATAACACATAGTCTACCACACTTTGCCCATTGTAGGTTTTGCAAGTGATACCGCCTGACTTTGGCCACATTTTCATACCATTACAGATTACCACGCCATATAAGCTACATAAACCAAGTAACTCCACTCCAAAATGTGACACACCCCCATTGCCATCTTGAGAGGTCCTTTCCCAAGTCTGAACCTCCGCCTCCTCAAGCCAAAGAGGGTTGTTGTCTTCCTCCCCACTACTGCCCAACTGAATGGATTGATTGTTGGCTGTCCTTGCATTAAAGTCCCCCATTAGCACTATTTCTCCCGAAGAGCTAAAAACAGAAATGTCCTTTTTTAAAGCAGCAAAATGGGTCTTCATTATCCATCTTTCTCTTCTTGTAGACCTTTGAGTTTTTAGGAGCAAAATAACATGCAGCCAGCCAAATTATTGCCCCATTTTCTGTTATTTTTAGCCATATAAACTGCTTGTTTGGATCCATTTTTTCAACTTTTATCATCTCTCCCCAAGCTTCTTTTATTAGGACTGTAATCCCTCCATGCCCCTTACCTGTTTCAGTCCCTTCATTCCACACTGAGATTTTAACATACCCTTCAAAATCTGGAACTTTGCAACTATCATGCTCATGAGTTTCTGTAAGAATGATAATGTCTTTCCCTTCTGCTATGGGCCCCAACCCCGGTCCTCTTCTCCACGGGTAACCCCTACAATTCCAACTTACTATGTGTAACATTTCGTGGAATAGTCGGAAAACTGTCATCCGGAAAAGACTGGAAGGGAAAGGTTCGACACCGCAACCAGTCCTCGGGCTCCCGCGGCCATCAAAGCCTCAATAAGCGAATCGCTCGTATTCGCGCACAACAGCACTGTTCCGTTCAGTGTGGCGGCGTCGAACTGTCTCCGACATGCAGGGTCTCCGCTTTGGTAAATGAGCTTGCTCTCAGATATATGATAGCTCCCGTTTTGGTTAGTGTACAAGGAGGAGCCTCGGGTAACGCTACCGTCGCCCAGCTTCAAAGTAGCAGCATAATCTCTGTCGATCGTGCTGACACCGATCGTGAAAATCCACGGCGCTCCGTTGTGCATATTTCCCCGTGTCCCGCTGTTGCCCGCAGAGCATACGACCACAACGCCTTTCTTTATCGCCGCGAAGGCTCCAAGGGCTATAGCGTCTTGGAAATAGGGAGGCGAGAGGTACCCAAATGACATAGACATAACGTCAACTCCATCACTAATAGCAGTCTCCATTGCAGCCAATGTGTCGGATTCCGTACTCCCATTGGACCATATGACCTTGTACATGGCCACTCGCCCGGCAGGAGCGTAGCCGTAGAAATCAACGCCTTCGACGTAGTTACCTCCTGCAGTGGACGACGTGTGGCTTCCGTGCCCAAACCAATCCCTCGGAGATTCGTAGTCCGTGTCGAGGCTGAGCTTCCCGGACATGGCCACCAAACCTTTGTTAAAGTAGCGCGCTCCTATCAGCTTTCTGTTGCAGAGAGAAGAGTCGAAGGCTGTACCATTTTGGCAAATTCCCTTCCATCTGGCCGGGACTGGTCCCATTCAATCGTCACGGAAACTCCGGCTCTCTGGCCAAATTCCAGAGTCCAGCATGCCCACGATTATGTCTTGCCCGAATCGAGACTCTGGCAAAATACCCTTAGCAGGGCTGAGTTCCAGAAATTCTGTGGAATGTGTGGTATCCATAGTTCCCAATGAATCGGGAAACGATGATATGTGACCGGGCATCTCCTCCAGCATATCGAGCTGCGACTGTGTTAGCATGGCGCTGAAGCCGTGCAGGACAGTATCGTAAGTGTACAGATACAAATCCTCCTTCTCTATGTTCTCCTGATCCTCTACTCCTTTGACAGATGAAAGCAGCGATGTATACCAATGAACATGAGTAGGGAATTCATTAGGCATAGCAGACTTATCCATGTGGATTATATAGATGGAGGAAGGCTCTATGATTTCTGCACTCACAACATAACGAACCATGAACAAGGCTAAAAGTACCAAATAGACGCTCCTGAAATCCATTTCTATGCAGATCTAATAGTTGGTTTTGCAACCGTGATCCTCCTGATTAAATAGACCAGAGACTACCATAGTGTCAAGGGGTTACTATCACTGTAATGGCATTTGATTCACTGTACCGTACTAGCATTAATAATGTTTCCTATGCATTCAAACTCAATCTTGTTGATTTCATTTCCGTTGAAAGCTGATGCATCTCCCACCAAGTTTAATCAAATTATTCGAAGGGAATTGATAGCAGGCCAGCTCATATGATGGTTACCCATACCAGCATCTCATCTTATGTTAATAAGATCATTTCATACAAAACAATGGCCAGACATCGATTTGAAAGGCGTGCGGATTACCTGAAGCTCTCTGGATCCATGTTGAACTGATTAGTTTCCTATTTGGAAAATTTCCGATCACCCAGCACATCAATTAAAATAAATATGTATCTGGATAACGGTTTGCTGGAGCTTTCTCTTGCGTTTGATAATTCTATTTCTTGGCGAAGCATCTTGATATATGTTTGTCGATTTGTTTATTTGTTCTAATATTCCTCCACTAATCTGACAATGAGCAGAAACGGTACGTCCATCTTCATGGCGGTGCAGAAAATACATGAATAATACATGAATGTGAGCAGAAAATCCTGAAATTATGAAGCTTCTAAAAATAGGAGATTCCAGAAATTAAGATGGTTTGAAAGTTATAAGAAATTAGGAATATTTTCATTCTCATATCGTTTTCAAATTTGTAGTCTGAAATCTCAGTGTATATTTAACAACACATAGAAAAAATGTGAGTTAAAGTAATGTGAGTTGTATAATATTTGTTAATTTAATTTTATTTGAATATTCATTTTTGTGTTTTATATTTTATTATTCAACAATCTATTGTTTTATTTTATTATTATTTTAAGTATAAATTAGTATAATAGTTAAAGGTTCATTTTGATTGAGGAAAATAGAATAAATATTCATTATTTTGATATAAATAAGCTGTAAATTTAGATTATTTGACTATCAAATAAGACAATATTTAAATAGAATATTATATTTTACTACCTTCTTAAAGAGTTTTGGTTATTAAATTTTTAGTACAAAAATTGAATGAGAAGGATACAAACAAGAGGGAGTTTTAAACCATTTGCATATCTACAACTATCACCACCCAAGAGGAAAGGTAGAATAAATAGTAAAGGGGCAAGTCTAGCAGTAAGAACACTATATATGCCCGCTCTTAGTAGGCCATTTTGTTCCTTCATTAAGAAAATGACTAAATTCAACTTACCTAGCATCTTTTTTTTGTTCCATTATAGTCAAAGGTTGGTTTATTTTTTTTCATTAGAGTTAGTAGTTTAGTGCACGTGCTGCTACTAGCCACAAGGTTTATATTCCAAACATACACTATTTTATCTTCACTACAAATAATACAAAAAAATTAAGAGACCGTGATAATAGGGAAATATAGAGTCAACTATTATAAATAACACGTGTTAAAATAATTCATATATGTAATCTTTTTAAAAAAACTAATCTAGCTTTTTTTCTATGTATTTGTTAAACTATAGAGTAAACCTCATTTATTTTCTTATATATAAGAGATGTTTAATTTTTCTCTATTTTTTTCAATTGGATCAATAATAATATGACTGCTACAAAATCTTATTTTACATTTACACTGGTTTCCATGGGTTAATTTAAATTATGCTTGAAGTTACTTTCCCTTACCAATGGTCTCATGTTCATTCATTCATTATTTATTTATTCATTTTCACCATACCCATGTACTAGATCTTATTAGAATTTATTAGGGATGAGATAGATTTTAGAAAATACAATAACATCTCATTTAAATCTTAGTAATTTTAGAAGACCATAAGAAACAAAAAAATAATAGATCACTCAAAACTCCTTTGATCGCCCAACTCTAAATTCTAATTAATACACAGTTTTCAATCATCTTGTCCCTCTTTAAAAATTGATATAAGATTAAACTAGAGTTAATCAGGAGGCAAGAAGAATGGGTAACAAATTTGGAAGCTTCACAATAGAAAAATGATGGTCCATTTGAATTGGTTTAGAACATAATAATAGTTTAAACCTTTAAAGAAATCTATTCTTCAGAAACAAATCAAATGATAACTAGGTTGAATTTTATACAAGAACTTATTCATGACTTAAATTACAATGATAATAAAAGGTTGAAGTTGAACTTTTCATGAAGATAAGATTCAATGCATAGCTTTGGTGAAATGTAACAAATAATTTTATTTTAGGGAAAATCTTGATATATTCTTAATCGTCACCCAAAGTTAATAGGAAATTAATTAATATAGATTTCTTTCTCAGTGGCTAAGGTCGTTTGTTTTTTTGTGTGCAGATAACATCAACAGAAGGTGATATTATGTTAACAAATACATGATTGTGCATCATTACCTAATCTAAAATTAGGTACAAACACCATGTTTTGGTAAGAGAAGTAATTAGCTAATTTACTTATCATTGCATGTCCACAACTAATCAGTCATGTTAATTCTATGATTCCACAAAAGATCTTTAAAATATAAAAATATTAAAACAATGTTGTAATGCTTATCAATAGGTGAGGCCTCACATTCTTATTTTATGTCTTTGTGCATCACTCATTTGTTCACGTCATTATCTCATATAATTTTGAGCATATTCTCTTTGTTGCTCTTCATTTTGAAGACTTCTTACTTCCTCTCTTTGTGTATCAGCCATTTATTCACATCATTGTCCCATATAATTTTGAGCATATTCTCTTTGATGTCCTCTTCATTGCTCTTCAGTTTCAAAATAATTCAAATATTTTAGATGCAAATTAATTTTCAAATTAAACTATCATTAATATTTGTAATAAATTCTAAGATATCTTTCAAATTTAGAATATTTATTTAAAACATTTATCATAATAAATAATGACAACTCTACTCAATCCAATATATATTAATAATATATTATATAATAAGAATTATTACAAATAAATATATTATAAATTAATCATCAATAATTATAAATATTAATAATTATTTTTAATATATTATTATAATATAAATTCTATAATTTTATAATAATTAAATCATTATAAAAAATTTTAAAATATTTTCATTTACTAAAATCATAACCAATATTTCATATTTGAGAAATATATAATACATAATTAAAAATATTTATTTTAATTTAAAAACCTAAAAATAAATAGAAAAATTAGAAAAAAAATATATGCAAAAATAAATTAGAATATAGTAACTCAAATAGTTTAGTGCATATACATGGTCAATATTTTGAATCTATAATAAAATAAAACCAAATATATTGTTGGTAAATTAACATTTTATCTTTGATCTCTTTAATTTAAAATGTAAATACTATTGACTCAATATTTTATTGGTAAACCTTAAATTTTATGATATTTTCATTTCACGTTCTCAAAGGTTTTTTTAATTAGATTTAGATTATATAGAAAGTCAAAATCCTAAAAAAATCAAAGTTTTACTATTTCTAAGAAGAAAAATATAGTGAAGATAACTCTAGCATTATGCATTTGATAAAATTAAAAATGATAATTAAAAAAAGAATAGATGTTCAAATGGGCTAATAGATCATTCATATATTTCTCACTATAAGATATTTATTGTTAAAGATAATAGGAAAAAATGACTTAACTTGATTTATTATTTGTTTGCTTTTTGCTCTCAATTTATTCCTTTTTTTAATTTGAAAATTGATTCATTTATATACATCTTTCAACTTTATTTTTTTTATTATTATTGTTTTTAATTGTGGACACTTTATTTAATTATCTTATTTAATATGTGTCAACAATTTAATTCTTTTAGTTAACATGCTTTTGTTAACACCTATTTCACTCCACATCATGTTGCATTGTAGATTATGCCTCTTGGGTAATTAGACATTTAATTTAAGAATATTAAATATTTAATGAAGAATATTTTTAAATAAATTTATTAATTATGATTAATATTATTTTAATATAAAAATATTAATTTTAACTTCTTCAAAATCCAACTCTTAAATTTATTTAAATTAAAATAATAAAATAATTCTTAAAAAATAATAAAATAATAGTTCACTTTTATTATTTAATTTACTTATTTATATCTTAACTTATAAAAGATAATGCATATGGAAGAAAAATAAAAATCATTCCTAAAAAATAGTCAAATAATCATTCACCTTTATACTTCCTAAAAATTCACTCAAAACTTTTTAAGTCAATCATGTTCACAAGAAATAATTATTTCTAAAATTTATAAATTCAAATATTTTACATGTTTAGGGAGATTAAATTTTATTTCAAGAGGATACAAAATTTAGTTTCTAATTGATTTAAAAATATTTATTAATAACTAATTAAACAAGAAAAAACAAAACTCATTGTAATAGTTTTTGATTAGTGGAAAAACAGGTTTTGAATGGACCCGAAACCATTTACAACAGGTTTTGAATGGACCTGAAACCATTTACAATAGGTTTTGAATGGACCCGAAACCATCAGGTTTTAAGGGGACCCAAAACCCACACAAAGATGAACAAGCTGCCCTAAAGATAATAAAAAAATCAACCAACAGCACAACAGGGAAGTAGCAAGGCAATAACCAGCGAAAAGCTAGTGAGCTGCCATAAAAAGAACCAAGATTTGCATGAATCTTGAACTCGTTGGTTTTGACAGGACCAACAACCCACTACAACCTATTGGTTTTAACGAGACCATCAACCACTAAAACAAGGTTTTGATTGGGACCTTAAACCCAAATCTATGGATTTTGAAGGGATCAACAACTTTGTACATCCAGGTTTTGACAGGGACCTTGATCCCAAAAATATAACTTGCAAAGCATAGAACAGGAACAAAGCCCCAACAACAGAAATTGTTGAGCCCAACAAAACATGATCCTTTCCACCTCTATAGGAAAGGTCATCTCTAATGCACAAGGCTCCCTCAACCATATAAGGGTTTTGACAAGAATCCTTAACCTGAAACATGGGTTTTACATGGATCCCATAACCAAGAATGAAGTTCTCCACCATAAGGCAACCATAGGCCGAGCAACTCAGAGCATCATACAGCCCCCAAAAGCTACAATCTGAAACTTCCTTGCATCCCTTCACCATCTCAAAATTAGAAGCATTCTTACACCAACACAACTCTTCTCCCAAGCAACCCCTCTCCACCTCAATAGAAGAGGCATTCACCTAAATAGAATGAGCTATAGAAGAAAAAGAGTGAAGACAGAAAGAATACCACCCCCAGCACCAGCAAATCGCCTCTCCCCTGCACACCTTCTCCACCTCTATAGAAGAAGCATCCACCTCCATAGGATTAACAAGAGAGACAACGAAAATCTGACAACAAAGATATTTACTACCAGTTCAAATCCTCACCTCTATAGAAGACTTTCAAACAAATAGTAAAGGAAAGATTAAAGAAACCCTGATCAACATAAAATCTTTGAAGCACACAGGGGTCTTGAAAATCAACTCCCATAACCATATCTCTTCCAACAATACAGGGGAGATCCTTGACCAAAAAAAGTAGGGGCTTAGAAAGAGCAAACAATAAACATTCAAACCCCTACACAAACAACACTGGAGAGAAACCTCCAACCAATATTTACTCACAGCTGCCACAGTAAACAAGAAGCCAACAAAAGAAAAAGAGGCAACATCACCAAGCCTTGTAGGGCCAAAGTCACTAGAAAATTTGGGACCTCTCCGGGCAGAACAACCGTCTAACCACAGCAAGGCAACAAAACTAGAGGAAAGAGGCACCACCAAGGGAAATGAGAGGAAACAAGCTTCAGAGAAAGCTAGCCTAGCGGCTACAACCACAAGATTTGAATCAAGATAGCATCGTGGCTCTCCAAACAACCTCTGAATCAACACCATGTTCACCCACGACAAAACCCTACCCCCAGAAATATCACATCTACTAGCATCCCAGAACAGAACCCACAGGGAACCACAAGATCTATCATAGCTCTCAATCCAAGAACCAAATGAAACCAGAAGCCACCCGCCAACATCTCCAACTAGTCTGAAAACAATGCCAACCCCTACAAACACCCTGAAGACCCCACCAACAGCTCCAAAAACCTCAAACCTAGGCACACCAGTTAGAGCCCTACCATATCTCGTGATCTCTACAACATTCGGCAACTTCAAGCCAACCCAGAACAAGACCCAACCGCCTACTCTTCCTCCTGGATCTCCATCATCCTCATTTGAGTCCTCCTCACCGACAGTCAAATTTGAAATTCCTCTACGCGCACTCTCTCCCGCTCTCCCGTTCTCCATCGTCCTCTTTTAATAAACTCATTGTAATAGTTTGTAGCAAGTACTAATATGTTTATTTAAATTTTAAATTTTTATATTGATAGTATTATTATAAATATAATTAATTATTAATTATAAATATAATAATTGTATTTGATAATATTAATATAAGTATAATTAGTTACTAAATATAAATATAATATGTTGCCTCATAACATGATTAGATATGACATATTAATATTGATTATTATAATTATGTAAATATTAATATATTGATTTATAATTATATATTTTATATTTATAAAATAATTTTATCTAATTACATTATAAAATTTAATAAAATATTTTTTAAAGCAAATTTATTAATTATCATTAAAATAATTTTAATATAAAATTATAATTTTTCAATTAAAAATCTAAATTATTTTAAATTATTGTATTAATAATTTTATTAAAAATATATAAATAATTTTTAAAGACATAGTTTTATAAAGTACAAAATAATATTAACTTAAAATATTAAAAAATCAAAATAAAAATTAAACATATTAATTTTTTTTACATATTTTGCATAATCATTATAAGATATATAGCACATTAATATCAACTTGAGCAATTATGGCGAAAGCATCCATTGGAGAGATTTCAAAGTTGAAAGCGTCCATTGGTGAGGTTTCGAAGTTGGGTGGGAGAAAATGGCTAGATTTTATTTTGAATGGCGCTCCTGGTGTGGTTGTGCCTGCCGCTGTGGGTGGAAGGGTGGACGGGTGCCCTTCCTTTGCTCCTGCTACGTTCGTTGGAGGTGCGGCACTAGACTGGTGTCTGCAGGTTCTTAACAACTCATTGAATGACTCTGTGTTTGGCTCGAAGTCACAGGGCTTTGGTGTGGATTCTTCCTTAGGAGCAAGGGCACCTCCTGTTCTGCTTGATATTTTGCAGGGTTTGAGCTAGGACGTGTGCGCAGGTGACTGCGTGGTTCCTTTAGGCGGGTTTCTTGTGGTCAGTGAGGTGCTATGCCCTCCCTCTCCTCCTGTTGCTTCCTTTAAGGGTGTTGTGAGGGGTGTGACTGGGGGCCCTCCTCCTTTTTCCTCTGATGGAATTCATAAATCTTTCTCTGATGTTGTGCGTACCCGAGCCTCGGCTAGGGCTCGTCCTCTACCTTGTGCTTGGGCCTCTCCTATTGTGGTCTGTGGGCCCGAGGTTGCTGAGAATGAAGACTACTATGTGCAACAGGTGTGGTCTACAAGTTTAACGACTTGTGACCCTTCGTTCTTGATCTCCATACATGGGTTTCTGATTCCTAGAATCCTATAGTTTCAGAATAGATTGAGCTCTATCCTAGTGCTAGAGGTTTTTTCTTTGCTACTTTTTCTTCCCCGAAGAATTGTGACAAAGTTTTGGACAGGTGTGGATGTGGGGTGTTCATTCACTGTTAATTCGGCCTTGGTCTCGCTCTTTCAATCCTCTTAC
Organism: Sequoia sempervirens; assembly: GCA_007258455.2. NCBI lineage: Eukaryota > Viridiplantae > Streptophyta > Pinopsida > Cupressales > Cupressaceae > Sequoia > Sequoia sempervirens. The sequence goes on along the minus strand of VDFB02013263.1, from coordinate 3,104 downwards.
GGAGCCTTTGAATATTAGACCTATTTGGGTTCGACTGCTGAATCTCCCACTCCAGTTTTGGGAGAACTCTTGCTTTGAAGTTGTTGGCAATGTTGTTGGTAGATTTTGAAGGTGGATTCTACTTGTCGGTATCTTGGGCATACTATGGTGGCTCGTATTTTAATCGATTTGGACATCTCCAAACCTCTCCTTGGTGATTTGGTTTTGATGGTGGAGGACAAACCTTGGTCGCAGCTTCTTGACTATGAGGGGCTCCCTTTTCAATGCAGGAGATGTTTCTTTGTTGGTCACTTGGCCTCTGGCTTCCCTCTTGCTCGCCACAATGGTGCTGCTACTTGGTGGAAGAATGCTAACTCGGACCATCTCATGGTTGGTTCTCCCTCTTCGGATGTTTCTTTTGAGGAGGGCGACCCTCCCCTCTCTGCTCCCCTAGTGTCGGAGCCTCTCCTGGCTCCTCTTCCATCCAGCCCTTCTACGAAACCTTATGTTATCATTGTACCGATGGTTTTAGCTCATCTCTCATCATTTGAATTTGCTGGTACTTTGTTCGCTTCTGTCACCTCTTCTTCTTTGTCAATTCCCTAGCTGTGTGGTGGCTCCTCACCCGAGGTGGCTATTGTGGATCCACTCCTCTTGCCTCGATCGGTGGATTTTGATTCTAGGTCTTCTTGGTCAGTTGTGCTAAGGAAGAAGAAGGGACTCCCCAAATCCATTGCCTCTTCGTGGCCTCGGGTTCAAGGAGTCAGATTGGTCCCCTCTAGTTCTAGGGTTGTTTAATCTTTTTCTATTGTTCTATAGTTGTCGGTCAACTGTCTCTGTTTGTTTCTAGTTCAGTTGGTTTGAACTATCTTTCTTTGGCCCTCTGGACCCTCTGTGTAAAGGGTACGTCACCCTGTAAATGTTGCTTATCTGATCAAAAACATATTAATATCAATTATTAAAATTATATAAATGTTGTGGGAGGTTGGGCGGGTGCCACTCCACAACCGATTTGTGGACATGGCAGACACATCGGTGCATGGTGGGCATGTGAGTTTTGCTGGTGTTCTGGAGGCTTCCTTGGAGGATGAATTCATTATTTATTTACTCATGTGAATGATCATTTCATGTCACATCGCCAACTTCCTATTCTCTATGGCTCGCCACCCGGTCATCATTTATGGTATTGGGATGGTTTCCCTAGGACATTAAATGTTGGTTTATTTCATGCAGGGTCTTGTTTTTTTTCCGCCCACAGTCAGTGGCTTGAATACTGTAAACTCTTTTTGAAAATTAATACAATCTCACCTTACCTATAATTTTTTTTTTTATATAAATGTTAATGTATTGGTTTTATAATTTAAATGATATTATATAAATATATTATTCAAGACATTTAATAAACATTTTTTTAAAATAAATCTATTAATTATTATTAATGTTTTTGAAAGAGGAAAAAATGGGTTTTATAGGGACCCAAAACCACAAAGTTTACAAACAAAAGAAAAGATCATCAAAGACCTCGTAAACAAAGAGGTTGTAAAGAGAACAACAAAAAGACAAAGCCATAGCCACCAAAAAAAGCTAGCAAGGGCTACAAAAAAGACCCAAAAAGACCAGACAAAACACCAACAATGACTAAACTTGGGACTTTAAATTTTTCATTGTCTTAGCTTCCATGTCGTTCATTTCTTGAACCCCCCTCTTTAAGATTTGGACCATTTGGGTAGTAGGAGGTGCTTTCCTCTTAAGGTTGGCACAAGTCCTCTTCAATATTCCTTGGTCCTCATTCTTTTTTTTTTCCTTGTCCTCTTCCAAATCAACAACCAACGAGCCCTGTTGTGACTTTTCCAACTTTTCAGACATTGCATTGATGATAATGGCATTGTGCCTTGCCATTCTATGGTTTTGTTCCACAACAGTTTTCATGTGTTTTTTTAATTTAACAATTTCACCTTCCAGAGTCTTATACTTGTCCTCAATGTCATAATCTCCTATTCCAGTTTCGTTCTTTTTCTATTTTCCTTCCTCATTGCTCAGAGCTGACAGCTTAAATTTTAGTTCCTCCAACTTGCTTTTTAGAACCCTATTTCTAAGATTAAGATCATTAATTTCTTGATAGGCCCATTTCATAACCCTGAAAATATCACCAATGCCACTTCTAGCAAAGGCAAGGATATCTCCAGAATGATCCTGATCTAAAATGAGGTTTAAATCATCTGGGTTAGGGGAGCTGGGGAATCTGGTACCATCATCTCTAAAAGAGGAAGGAGGGGTAGAGACAAAGTTTCTGCTAGCTTCAGGGTTCACAGTTTTGTCCTCCAGAGAGTCTGTAGAGTAGGAAACCAACTTATTGGCAGGGGAACCCTTGAGAGCGGGATTCTTTAAAGGAATCGAGTAGCTAGGGTAAATCTCAAGGTTATATTTCGCGAGATGGGGTTTACAAAGCTAAGTTTGATAAGTAGGAGGTATTTTCCACAGCGTGTCAAATTATGATATTGCTATCGATTCAACCGTAGTTTTCAAGTCAAACTCATTGACCCATGTTTCATGAGTAGTGGTTCAACAAGAACCATCTCTCATGGCATCGAATGGTCCACTTAGCACTCATTGCATCTAGGTGATGCTCACAGAGGTGAAGCATTGGTCCGTCCCGGGAGGTCACCCATCCCAGTACTGCTCCAGCTCAAGCGCACTTAACCAGGGAGTTTTCTCCAAGGTTAAGCCCACTTGAGTTGTTACCCCATTTTCAAAACCTTCAGCAAGTGTTGTGCCTTATGAACCATTCATAATAGAGCCCCTTTAGCTCATCAATTGATAAGTAGGAGGTATTTTTCCACAGCGTGTCAAATTATGATATTGCTATCAGGATTCAACCGTGTAGTTTCGAGTCAAACTCATTGACCCATGTTTCATGAGTAGTAGTTCAACAAGAACCCATCTCTCATGATATCGAATGGTCCACTTAGCACCCATTGCATCTAGGTGATGCTCACAGAGGTGAAGCACTGGTCCGTCCCGGGAGGTCACCCATCCTAGTACTGCTCCAGCTCAAGCGCGCTTAACCACAAAGTTTTCTCCAAGATTAAGCCCACTTAGCTTGCAACCCCATTTGAAAAACCTTT